>JARQWZ010004075.1:0-127063 GCA_033150135.1 Gobio occitaniae | reverse complement strand
GGGTGAACTAACCCTTTAAACACCAAATATATTCTGACTGGCTGTGTGCACCTGGTTTGGAAACATTGGCCCTCATTTATCAATCTTGCGTAGAAACGGGCGTATATGTTGGCGTAAGATTGTGCTTACACTCCTCTCACCACCTGATTTATGAAGCTGTGCGCACCTCTGAAATCCAGGCGTACGCAAAACCTGCCCTTGATAAATGCCGCGGCTGAAAACGATCGTCATTACAATAACACGCACCTATATATTCAAGTCTCCGCTTCCCCCACGCCCTCATTTTACGCCATGGACACACGGAAGACGGCAAAGAAGCGAAACTTCTCTGACGTGGAGATCGAGACCATTGCTGCGTCCCAATTCGCATACTATCCGTACTAAATAGTATTCGAAAAAAGAATTAGTATGTCCCAAATCGTAGTATGTTGAAAAGAGTATTCCAAAGATTCCCGGATGGTTTACTATTTCCGGTCAGAATCTGAAGTGCAGATCGATGCGCACTCTAACGGCTGATATTGCCCACAACCCATTGCGAGATGGACGAGGATTCGATTAGAACTACAAACGCAGATAAAAAGTGTTAAAAAACTACAAACATGACGGTTACGCGAGTCTGACGGTTAAGTGGAGAGGATTAGATAAAGTGGTTTGAGTGAGCAATTATCAGTATTTAACCTGACGAAAGATATTTATTCAATATTATCCACATTATATTTCACCTGCAGCAGCATTTTGAACTTTTGTAATGATACGTTTGGCCATTAACTTTGCAAACACATGAGAGGAGTCTCTGCATTAAAGACCCACGAAAGGCAGATCAACGAGCGACTACATTTCTCTCCGATACGGTAGGAAATTAAATTTAAAGTGGGGGATTTTAACTGTGACGATGATTGACAGTTTAAAGGGTGACGGGACGCACGTAACAGAGTCCGTTAAAGATGACGAAGTAGTATGTCCCAAAGCTTGCATACTCTTCTGCTACACACTCAAAAGTATGTACTTTTTCTTCATAAAAAGAGTACATACTTTTAGGACGTAGTATAAGTAGGCGAATTGGGACGCAGCCCATCACCAGGGAAGTGGAAAAAAAACTAAATTGTTTTATTTGGGAGTTGAAAGAGTGGGATTAAAGGCGCCCACAAAAAGGTGTATGGTGGAAATCCAGTTTAAATAGCTGTTTGGATGAGAAATGACCTATCACAATTCATTATTTTACAGCATGTGTTTTGAAATATGCATTTAATTTCGTATCACGTCACATGTATTGGGGTGTACAATAGTGATGATGATGTGATGTGGAGTACCATTCATTCACATTAATATTTGCATGACAATTTGTAAGATTCTTATTATTATTATGATTTGTATTATTAATTACGCTTATTGTTATTTAGAAGAAGAATGTGGTTATTATTATTATTTATTTTATTATTATTCAAAAGAAGAAGAATGTCATTTTTATTATTTTGTCAGTCTGAATTATTTTCAGTCCCAGTCCGTGCGCAGCTGTCGGCCTAACCAACGTCAGATAAAGCGCACAGGCTCGCAACTGGAGGAATACATAGGCTATGCCTACAAATCAAATGCTTTGGTAAAGTCACACAAATTAAACATTGAAGTCCATGTTGCACAAAAATAAACACTGAAGTTTATAATTATACTTCCCTATTCGCACGGGATTATGTGGGGAGCTCTGGTGATTTGTAATAATTGCAGAGAATGTCTGTGATCTTAATCCCGTGCGAATCGGCCATGTCTGTAATATGTAAAGTAAATATTCCCCCGCAAATGACCTACCATATTTCGCCAAACACAGAGGTCCCGTGATAACATTAGTCCAGTGTGAATCGGCATCTCTGTGATTTGGCCGGGATTAGGCGGATCGTATATCATTTTTGCAAGGTTTTTGTGTCCTGTGTGCATTTCTATCTTTATCTTTCACGAAGAATGGAGCTAGGCTGCATATAATGCGCACCGTTATGAAGTCCCTCACGGATTCTACTTTCACTTTTTAGAATGAGCACCAATTTGGGAGTAAATTGCTTGAATGGTGTGTTTAATATTATTCTTTATGAAAAACACAAAACAGAACAGTACAATGACAACTCGCTTAAATGGGCACTTTTACATTTAGCTTTGAAACTGAATCTTCCGTCGTATGTTATTATTGCTCAGTTTTTAATTGCGTCTGTTCTCTAACTGAACGAAATTATTTGTATTACTATAAAACAATCAAAATGATATCGATACGACTGTTTATAATTTCATACAGCTATATCTATAACGAAAAAACATTTTCAAGTCTTTACATCATATCCGGGAGATAAGTCAGTAAATTCGAGTAAAATCACAGCTTATCCCGTGCGAATGCGCCACGCAAAATTCAGATGTGGGGAGTAATTTCTAAATCACACGAGGTCCCCAGATAATAGTCTACTCATCCCGTGTGAATAGGGCTTTAGTTGTTGTTGTTGTTGTTGTTGTGGTGTTTTCCACAGTGGGTCATAATATAGCATCTTTGTCAGTGCGTTTTGTGATGTTAGGAATTGTTTTTCTGCGCATTTTCGCACTAACTCAAAACGTGCGTACACCACCTCCTGAGCTGGCGTAGGATTTGAGCGTGCCGTACGCCAACGTCCATATTGATAAATCTCTAAGTCACCGTGGTTTTGGGTGTACGCTGGAAATTTGGTGTACGCACTTTTGATAAATGAGGGCCATTATGATATATTTTTGAATATATATTAGAATATAATATATATATATATATATATATATATATATATATATATATATATATATATATATATATTATATATATATATATATATATATATATAAAGACAGGCCTTGAAATGTGTGTTTTCTGACAATACCTGTACGTTGAATATCGCTCTCTGTCAGGAATAGAGTAGGAGGTGTTTAGGAACAAAATGCATCGGCAAAATCAATTCGGCTGCTTAAGGGGTGGAACGGGTTTAGAGAAGTCGTCCTTCTCCGGTCCGATAGAATTAGTGGAATTTTGTTAAGATTACCGAATACCCTGTGACGGCATATTGGAAAAACTTCACGTTCAGGATTAATGCTGAGAATTAATCTAATTTGTTGAACCAGTTAACGCCGACTCAAAAATTCAATCCCACACACCGAGAGAGAGGGCACACACCCCAGCGTGGTAATGATTACTGATGGACCTCTGAGCTGATCTGAGATCTGTCTTCACTGCTCTTCTAAACTGCTCTCAGATCAGGCCTATATGTCTACAAACAGCAGCGGCCACATACCTTTTTAAAGAGCTCTGCCCGCAGCCTGTTGGTCCGAGATGCCAGTTTTCTTTTCTCCTCGTCTTTTTTCCTCTTTTCTTCCTCTCTCCTCTTCCTCACTTCAGGGAGCTGGTTATAATTCCTGTCAATCAAAGCTCAGAGTTAGCATGCTTGACATACTAGCTGCGGTTTATAAATGAGCACTGATGCACAGAGAAAAGAGAAAGGAAAAGACAGTGTTGGATTTTGTGGTATGTTGTCAGGGTTTTCTGGGTTGTTGCTAGGGTATATTAGGTGGTTGCTAGGGTGTTTGGGTATTCTTGTTTTTTTAGGGTATTTTGCAGGGTTACCGGAATGTTGTTGGGGTGTTCTGGGTGGTTGCTAGGGTGTTTAGGAGCATTCTGGGTGGTTGCCAGAATGCTTTTGGGTGCTCTGGTGGTTGCTAGAGTGTTGCCAGGGTATGCTAGTTCATTGCTAGGTTGCTTTAGTGTATTCTTGGTGTTTTAGGGTATTTTGGGTAATTGCCAGTATGTTGTAGCGCTATGGGTGTTCTGGCTGGTTTCTATGGTGTTGCTAGAGTATGTTAGGTGGTTGCTGGGGTGTTGTTGGGGGATTCCAGGTGGTTGCTATGATGTTTCGGGTGGTTCCCAGGATGTTGTTGGGTGTTCTGGGTGGTTACTAGAGTGTTGCTAGGGTATATTAGGTAGTTGATAGGGTTTTTATGGGTGTGGGTGTTCTTGGTGTTTTGAGGGTATTTTGCAGGGTTACAGGAATGTTGTTGGTGTGTTCTAGGTGGTTGCTATGGTGTCTTGGAGCATTCTGGGTGGTTGCCAAAATGTTGTTGGGTTTTCTGTTGGTTGCCAGGGTGTTGCTAGGTTGTTTTAATGTATTCTTGGTGTTTTAAGGTATTGTGGGTAGTTGCCAGTAGGGCCATGGGTGTTCTGGCTCATTTCTAGGGTGTTGCTAGAGTATGTTAGGTGGTTGCTAGGGTGATTTGGGGTATTCTTGTTGTTTTTAGGGTATTTTGCAGGGTTAGAGGAATGTTGTTGGGGTGTTCTGTGTGGTTGCTATGGTGTTTTGGAACATTCTGGTTGATTGGTAGGTTGTTTTGGGTGGTTGCCAGAATGCTGTTGTGTGTTCTGGTGGTTACTAGAGTGTTGCCAGGGTATGCTAGTTCATTCCTAGGTTGTTTTAAAGTATTCTTGGTGTTTTAAGGTATTGTGGGTAGTTGCCAATAGGGCCAGGGGTGTTCTGGCTCATTTCTAGGGTGTTGCTAGAGTGTGTTAGGTGGTTGCTAGGGTGATTTGGGGTATTCTTGTTGTTTTTAGGGTATTTTGCAGGGTTACAGGAATGTTGTTAGGGTGTTTTTTGTGGGTGCTATGGTGTTTTGTAGCATTTTGGGTGGTTGGTAGGATGTTTTGGGTGGTTGCCAGAATGCTGTTGGGTGTTCTGGTGGTTGCTAGGGTGTTGCCAGGGTATGCTAGTTCATTGCTAGGTTGTTTTAGTGTATTCTTGGTGTTTTAGGGTATTTTTGGTAATTGCCAGTATGTTGTAGCGATATGGGTGTTCTGGCTGGTTTCTATGGTGTTGCTAGAGTATGTTAGGTGGTTGCTAGGGTGTTGCTGGGGGATTCCAGGTGGTTGCTAGGATGTTTTGGGTGGTTCCCAGGATGTTGTTGGGTGTTCTGGGTGGTTACTAGAGTGTTGCTAGGGTATATCAGGTAGTTGATAGGGTTTTTATGGGGGGAGGGTGTTCTTGGTGTTTTGAGGGTATTTTGCAGGGTTACAGGAATGTTGTTGGTGTGTTCTAGGTGGTTGCTAGGGTTTTGTTGGGGGATTCCAGGTGGTTGCTAGGATGTTTTGGGTGATTCCCAGGATGTTGTTTGGCGTTCTGGGTGGTATCTAGAGTATTGCTAGGGTATATTATGTGCTTGCTACGTTTTTTTTGGAGGGTATTAGTGGTGTTTTTAGGGTATTTTGCAGGGTTATAGGAATGTTGTTGGTGTGTTCTGGTTGGCTGCTATGGTGTTTTGGAGCATTCTGGGTGGTTGCCAAAATGTTGTTGGGTGTTCTGGTGGTTGCTAGGGTGTTGCTAGGTTGTTTTAATGTATTATTGGTGTTTTAAGGTATTTTGGGTAGTTGCCAGTAGGGCCAGGGGTGTTCTGGCTCATTTCTAGGGTGTTGCTAGAGTATGTTAGGTGGTTGCTAGGGTGATTTGGGGTATTCTTGTTGTTTTTAGGGTATTTTGCAGGGTTAGAGGAATGTTGTTGGGGTGTTCTGTGTTGTTACTATGGTGTTTTGGAACATTCTGTGTGGTTGGTAGGATGTTTGGGTGGTTGCCAGAATGCTGTTGTGTGTTCTGGTGGTTGCTAGAGTGTTGCCAGGGTATGCTAGTTCATTGCTAGGTTGTTTTAATGTATTCTTGGTGTTTTAAGGTATTGTGGGTAGTTGCCAGTAGGGCCAGGGGTGTTCTGGCTCATTTCTAGGGTGTTGCTAGAGTATGTTAGGTGGTTGCTAGGGTGATTTGGGGTATCCTTGGTGTTTTTATGGTATTTTTCAGGGTTGCCAGAATGTTGTTGGGGTATTCTGGGTGGTTGCTAGGGTGTTTTATTTTTATTTTGAGGGGTTGCCAGAATTAAGAAATAAACAGGGAATATTTACAACGTTATCTGACATAACCGCCTATGTTATTCTGTCACACACCACATCCATGGCTTAAATCAAACTTCTGAACACAGCCACTCATTCGTGCAGAACCCATCCAGCCGTGCATCAAGGAGGTTTAATTTGGAAGCACAGTGAGACCAGATCTAATCTGATGAGGGTTTTATCCAGCGGCAGCAAAATAAACAAGCTGTGAAAAGCACAATCAGGGCAGCAAAACCCAGCCACAGACACACAGATAGAACTGATACAGGTGTTTGTGTCTGTGTGAGGGAAATAAAGCAGGAAAGGTGTTTCACAAAACAGGAACTGGCATGTTATTTTACCTCCTGGACAGCAGCTGCAGACCCTTTCCCATGATGCTTCTGTCTTTGGATTTCAAAAGGCTTTCTGCAGAACAAACAAACACACACACAATAAACAAGGTTTATATAATTAAATGACAAAATCATACTGAAGAAGCAGTAGAGTCCATGATTAAATATTGCTCAACCATCAACTTCAGATTGTTTTGGAATTTGGACCCCCAGAAATCAGAAAATAAATGGGCAGACCCTTGAATTATTAAAACTCTCATTTTGAAAAATAACATTATTTATCACAAGAAGCAAGTCTTCTGCTTACAATATTTCCACTAAAGTGAAATACAGGAATAATCAGGCCCACACGGTGCACGCCGAACTCAAAGAGGGCCACAGATCTCCATCAGCTGTTATGTAAGCTATACCTTTCCTTTTATATATATATATATATATATATATATAAGGTCAAATTTGAATATGCATAGAGTTGTCCATGTTTACAGCCGCTCAGATTCAGTCTGATCTTGCAACTCTAATGTTTCCAGGAGATATAGTACTGCAATTTCAATGTCTGTCCAGATGGGGGCGATATTTCCTGTCTTTTAACATTGGCCTTATAACAGCGACTGACTGATGTTGTTTCTCCAGTGTTCTGAAAATTCCCTGCTCTCATTTCAGATGTCGATTTGATAAACAGCATCTGTCTGAATATTGAGGACATGAACGTGTTGTTCGTTCGACCGGGTTTGAACATGTATGAATGCTATGATAGTTTTACAGTCTGTGCTGCACACCTCGCTGCTGCTGGATGCCGGCGGGCTCGGGCCTCTGGGGTGAGCTCTGGGCTTTCTGCCTCTCCTGCGACCTCCACTCCAGGGCTTGAACTCTGGCCTGTGAGCGCTGGATGAAATCAGGCCGTCTGATCGCTAAAGCCTCCTGCACACACAGAGCCAACTCATTAGAGGGGCGAAATAGCAGTTCAATTCAAATTTGGGAATCAAGATGTTCAACTACATCAGTAAAAACACAAATGCAATCTCAGTTGTTTCCCGTAGACAGCAATGAGCTACATGGAGAGCAAATGGAGACTTTAAGATGGCAGCCGTGTTTTGGATGATAGTCAATAGCTGGTTGACCAGCTACCATGTACCAAATGTCCAATGCGGTGTGACAAGCTGGTATTTTGTTGGTCCAATGAGGGCTATAGACCAGCTACTAGCCTTTTTTTTGCACAAGCTATTTAAAGTGATAGTTCACCCAAAAAATTTTTCATTATCACTTTAAGATCAGTTTAGACCATCTATAAACCAGCTCTAAAATACTAAAACAGGTATCAGTTTAAAATAGATTTTCCAGCAGCAACATTTTTCTCCTGGGAAAAAATGTAAAAATATGTAATTTTACTGAAATAAAAATTAATTATTCAAATAGTAGGCTATATGGAAATTGGTCCAACGTGGGCTATAGACCAGCTACTGACCTTGTAGTTCACCCAAAAATGAACATTGAGTAAATTATGACAACATTTTCATTATCACTTTAAGATCAGTTTAGACCATCTATAAACCAGCTATATACCATGTACTAAAACACGGTATCAGTTTAAAATAGATTTTCCAGCAGCAATATTTTTCTCCTGGGAAAAAATTAAAAAAATGTAATTTTACGAAAGTAAAAAATGAATTATTCAAATAGTAGGCTATATGGAAATTGGTCCAACGTGGGCTATAGACCAGCTACTGACCTTTTTTTTGTTGTTGTTGTTGCACAAGCTATTTAAAGTGGTTAACATTTTATGAGTAAATGATGACAACATTTTTATTATAATTTTTGGCTGAACTATCACTTTAAGCTCAGTTTAGACCATCTATAACCCAGCTATATACCATGTACTAAAACAACTATCAGTTAAAAATGGATTTTCCAGCAGCAACATTTTTCTCCTGGGATTTTTTTTAAATTAAAATTACATAAAAATATGTAATTGTACTTAAGTAATAATAAATTATTAAAACATATGGTAATTATTGTATTATGAAATAAAACTTTCTTTATAAAATATATTGCAAGGAAGGAAAAATTAACACTTTGCCCCCAAAACTACATCCAATTTGTTTAATTTCCTTCTTTAAAAAACGACATTTGAAAACCAAATCATTAAAATTGTTCTCTTGATTTTCAGTTTAGAATTCTGTAAATGTAAACATTTAAAATATTGTTTTCACACTCAAATCCTACATTTCAGAGGCCAAAATCATTCACAATGAAATATATTACTATTTTAAAATGCTAAAATATATAGACTAGTATAAATAGCTTTATTTGAAACAATAGACATCTATTGCATGTCCTAGTGTCCAAATTTAAGGTGGAATAGTTACACGTTTCTACATGTACTTTAGTAATAACAGTAAATTATGCATAATCACAAGTAACCAACCCTAAGCCAAACCCTAACCCTCTCTATAGCAAGTCCATTTAGTTAATTCATATTACTCAGTACTTAGGCTATATGAGTAAGCACAATGTAACTAAGTCACCTTAAATAACGTGTAATCCCTCATTTATATTATTTAAGGGCAGAAGTACCTTGAAACAACAGAAGAGTAACTCACGCTAAGTGACAATGCAGTTTCAGGAGGGACATTTTGGGACTCAAACGGAACAAATTCCACAAATGGACCAGCGGGAGGCGTTATGTTCTTCCCATCAGCAGAACCAGCAGCCTCTTCTCTGAGCTCTCTGTGTTCATTATTCCCTCTATCCTCTGTTAAAGACACTGAATAAGAGGAACACACACATATTTAGTTATGAAACACATGAGCTCTGTTACAAAACCTAGTGAGCTGCCTAGTCATAGGAAACCTCATAAGTGACCAATGTAATGCTCAGCATGGGCAGAAATTCTTGCAAGAGCTCACTAGAGGAATCCAGGAAAAACTCTAAGCGTTTTGAGTTGAGCTGATACCAACATGTCCAGAGTGTAAAGACATCGATTTCTCTGTGTTGTCCATATAAAATCCCCTCATCTTGCTAAATGTCAGTGTGTTTCAAGTGAAGTTTGTGTTTAAGGGAGCCAAAGGTCAGGAGAGACCAGGCGTACCTGCTGTTGCTGTGTGGGATGTAGTTCGTCTGTGCTCGTCCTTCTGTCTCTGCTGGGCCTGCAGCTTTATGTTGGCGATAACCGCAGCGGCGTTCAGGGCCAGGACGGCGTCTGCGCTGAGATGAGGCAAGTTATCTAAGAACAAAGAGAGCGTGCATCATCCAGAGTCCGGTAGGCCTGAAACACACTCCACATGTGTGTACGGCAATGCAAACGCTTCTGGCTATGCAAGCTGATGCATTCAGAAATGGAAGTAATGCAAGAACACTACACACTTCTGCTAGGACTAAACTAAAGTACCACATACATGTTAAACTAGAGATTGTGCATTCATTTATTAAACTATTAAACTATGTCTGCATTAGCATACTTGTGTAGAATATGTTCCTGGCCTTTGGACACCTACAGTAAACACTAGAGCTAGGATTTTCAAAACGTTTAATGCCAATGATCCCTGGATATAATGAGCTATATTATATTCAGTCGTGCTCAAAAGTTTAAACACCCCTTGCATATTATCTGCAAAAAGCTAATTATTTTAACAAAATAAGAGGGATCATAAAAAATGTTTTTTTTTTTTTTGTTTTTTTTTGTACTGTCCTGAATAAGATATTGTACATAGATGTTTACATATAGTCCACAAGACAAAATAATATAAAATATATAATGTAAAAATGACTTGGACCATTGATTCTTAATACTGTGTCGGATGATCCACGGCTGTTTTTGTGTTTTGTGATGGTTGTTCTTGAGTCTCTTGTTTGTCCTGAGCAGTTAAACGAGTATGGGGTCTCTGCGGAACAAAAGCATTTCTAAATTTGTGGGTGTTTTCAAACTGATGGTGTTTATAAACCATGCAATGAAAATGATCCCCTTCACCTGACCCCACCCCTAAACCCTACCCCACGCTGTGACATGGGCAAATCAGGTAACGCAGTGAAAAACGCCCACTGATCCTGCAGAGACCTATACTTGAGTTAAACTGCCCAATGTTCTTCAGACAAATCCTCAAATTCTTCAGTTTTCCAGCATCTTTTGCATATTTGAGCCCTTTCCAGCAGTGACTGTGTGATTAAGAGATCCATCTTTTCACACTGAGGACGATTGAAGGACTCAAACACAACTATTAAAAAGGGTTCAAACATTCACTGATGCTCCAGAAGGAAACACGATGCATTAAGAGCTGGGGGTGAAAACTTTTGAACAGGATGAATATGTCCAAATTTTTCCTTATTTTGTTTAAATATTTAAAAAATTATTTTAGTACTGCCCTTCGGAAGCAACAGAAGATACTTACATGTTTCCAGGAAGACAAATTAAGTACAATTTAGCTTGATCTTCATATTCAAAAGGTTTTCAACTTTTGAACATGGTAATTTTTTTTGTCTTGTGGACTATATATTTTATGTAAAACATCTACTTCAAGGCACTAAATAAAAACATGCATTTCCCTCTTATTTTGTTAAAATTATTAACATTTTGCAGATTCTGCAAGGGGTGTGTAAACTTTTAAGCATGACTGTATGAGAGAGATGTGAAAGAGATATGAATGACAATTATTAAAAAAATTTGTCTTTAGAATTCTCTAAATGTTACTTTTTTTTTTAATTCTAAATTTTCTGGAGGGAAAAAAATAAGGCAGTGTTTACTGGCCTAAGTACAAATATAGCGATATATGCTATTTACACCAAGCAACTAGATTCTATACACTCAGTGAAAAAAAAATATTTTCTTAGTGATAGATGATATTTACACTAAGTGCAAATAGCTGTAGATGCTATTTACTAAGTGAAAATATTGATATATTCTATTTACACCAAATAAAAGTAGCAGTTCTTTGCAATATGTGTAAATAGTAATTAGATGCTATTTATACTTTATTTTGACAGATACATAATATTTGCACCTCAGTATTGTTGTACATTAACAGGATGCAATAATAATAGAGAGTAAATGATTATATTTATTAAAGTTATTAAATGGATGCCGCCTTAATGGGACAATAAAAGCCCTCCCTACACCTACCCCTAACCCTACCCAATAAATGCTTTTATTATTATTAAACATTTCGTTAGGCACTTTATTTCCATTTTTAGAACCTTTTCTTAATTTTTATTGAAAGTAAATACCTTTCCGATGTGATATGTGATGGGAAAAGAGAGAAGAGCGAGCTCTGCAAAAGGCGGATTCGAACCCGGGTCGATCGCATCAAAACCAAGATCTTAAGGCCTGTACAGCGGCGTTTTTCGTGACGGTTTTCAGCGCGCCTTGAGTGTTCACACCCAAGTGATTTTCACTGGCGATGCGCAGAGTGACATATTATGTTTATGGCCAAAACCATTCACACACTTTTTGCTAACTGGCAAGCAGCATTAGCAGCTCATCTTCTTCTTTGTCTACTTACTACTTCTTCGTCATATCATTGTGTGCTCGGCAAGTCGGCTTTGTGCTTGAGCGCCACCAAGTCGTGTTTTACTGTCACTTCAGCAGCTCCAGGCACGTGAACAAAAGCTCTGATCTCATTGGTCGGCCAGTTTTAAACGCGCCACGTCAAAATAAAAAAACGAACCCGAGGCATTTTTTATTATGACGCTTTTACGCCTGCCGTTTTGCACACTCACATTGTACACACTCACATTGGCGCCCTTTGTTTAGTCACAAGGCGTTAAAAGTCGGCAATAAAGCGCGCGAAAATTGTCCCGGTGCGAACAGGCCTTCATGCTTTCCTGACTGACGTTGACTTTACTGACTACGCCACTGGAGATGTTTTATCTGCGTTTTTTTTATCTTGTTTGGCCCAACCAGGCATCGTTAGGCGGAGCTAGTATAAATAGACACTCCGAAAAAGGAATCCGCGAGCATCCTAAAAGGTAAAAATCGAATCATATATAAAGTAAATAATAACTTTTTTCATTGCAAAGAACTCTAAACATTTTCTTTGAGCGGTTCGAAGTCTGAAGTAATCATAAATGACTTCATTTCAAACAATAGTCGTGTATTGCATGTCCTCAGATAGTTAAATGTGCGTGTACTTCGTTGGCTGTCAGATTTTTCTCCATGTGTAGCAGCTCTAAATTCCCACGGAAGCTCAAAAACCGGTATTGAAAGCAGGGTAGAAATAGATTATGCATGCAAAGGGATGCGTGGGAAAATGAAAAGATGAGAAAACGCATGACAGAAAGAGAGAGACAGGAGAGAAATCCCCCGTTTCAGGGCAGTCCGCCGCATAAATGTGTATCTGCTGTGAAAAGCTTCAATTAAAAACCTCTGCTCTCTCACACGATAATACTCATCTATTATACATCAAAGAAGCGCCGCGCGGCCTTAGCCTGCAGTGTGTTCTTGTGTGTGTACTGCCGAATAATATCCACGGAGGTTCTGCTAGTACCTGCCACTTTTAGTAGCGTGAGAGGTTTCACTTCTGAAATAGGTTCCTCAAGCGCTCGATCCCAATCAAATCCCTCTTTCCTTGAGCTCCTGTTCTCGCAGCTGGAGGTCGAACGCCTTCTTGCTTCACTGCTGCTGGAACTAACAAGGTCAATATTTGTCTTCTGGGGAACAGGAGTGCTCTTGTTGTGAAACGCTGGATCTGTAACTGCATTTGAGCCGAGTTCTGTGTGGTTAAACAAGCTTGCGTCGCAGCTGAGAGGCCTTCGAAGTGGCTTGTGCTTAATGGTCTCCTCTTCTGTACTGCTGTCTTTAGGGTAGTTGAGGTGAAGAGACAGGCTGGATCTGTGCTGAGACCTCCATTGGTTTCCGCCTGGCTCTAAAGAGACGGTTGGTGCTCGGTTTAATGGCGAGGGACTGACTTTAGATACATTCGTTTTGAGTCCTTCGGTGTAGCTGTGCCTGTAATGTGATGTATTGGGCTTTCCTCGGTTGAAATGCTCTCTCTGTTCTGTCATTTTCACAATGGTCGCCTTTCTCCTCAGTACCACGCCGTGGTCGATCTCTTCACGATTACAGCCAGGGGTCGGAGCGACGGGATGGCTGCTAGTGCTCTCCGTCCGCTGTTCGGTGACTTTTACCACTAGGGCTTTTCTTCGCTCAACGGAGAGGTCATTCATCTCCATTGGGCTCAGATGCCCAGAATTCGGAAGACCGGAAGTGTGTGTGACCTTTCTGGAAGTGATAGTGATGGATGATATTGAGGAGCTGAATGCTTCTGGTGCACTTCCGCGTCTGCGTGTGGGATCTTTTGATGCCGGGTTGTCGGGATGAGGCTGAGACTGGCCCGGTTCCACCTTGCTGGTCAAACTGGCTTTAGGATTCCAGGCCTGCAGTCCATTTCGTCCTCCCTCTGAGCTCTCGGATCCCGAAGCCTGGAAACAAAAACAAAATCCCTTGAATTGGGCTTTGTGTGGATGAAAGAGGTTCTTTCTGCCTCCAGCATGCACAATAATGCTTGCGGAATCCACATTGAAACAACTCGCCTCGTTCCGAACCCGTGCATTTCCACCGTTTCCATAGCAACCGCATCCGTGTCGGAGAACTCGGAGGGGCAATTCGGTTAAGTTCAATTAAGTTGGAATTCGAGGCACTTCTTTGTTATATTACGAAAATCACAGGAGAGCTTTAATCTTCTGAACACAAATGCCTCCATTTCAGCAAGACTGAATAGGTAACACCAACATAGAGACCCTTGAGCATTTGAACATAAAACAGCTCATTCAGTAACATGGTGTGTAAATACACATGTTGTGTTTTCATGTTTTATGAGGACATTCCATAGACATGATTATTATACTGTACTAACTGTATATTCTATCCCATAATCCTAAACATACCCATCACAGAAAACTCAGCATTTTCAAAAAAAAAAATCTCTTAGTGTGATTTATGAGCCGTTTTCCTCATGGGGACCGAAAAATTGTAATCTTTGTGGGGACATTTTGTCACCATAATGTAGGGTTTACCTGAACCACACACTCACATACAAACACACACACACTCACTCACTCACTCACTCACTCACACTTATACACACACACACACACACACACACACACACACACACACACACACACACACACACTCACACAAACACTCACACTCTCTCATACACACATGCACACACACAAAACACACACACACTCACTCACACAGACTGACACACACACGTCTGAACACTCACTCACACACACACACACACACAAACACTCACGCACACTCTCACACACAAACACTTACACTCTCTCTCTCTCTCACACACACGCTCATTCACACACATTGACAGACACACACACACTCACACACATACAAACACTCACTTACTCATACACACAATCAATCACTCACTCATTCACTCACTCACTCACACACACACACACACACACACACACACACACACACACACACACACACACACACACACACACACACAATCACTCACTCAGACTCACACAAACACACTCACTCACTCTCTCACACACACACTCTCACACATACATACAAACACTCACTCATTCACTCACTCACACACACACAATCACACAATCACTCACTCAGACTCACACAAACACACTCACTCAATCTCACACACACACACACACACACACACACACACACACACACACACACACAGGGGGGGTTTTGTGAAATGAGGGGACATTCCATAGGCGTAATGGTTTTTATACCGTACAAACCGTATTTTCTATCCCCTTACACTGCCCCTGCCCCTAAACCTAACCCTCACAGGAAACTGCACAGTTTACTTTCTGTAAAAAAAACTTGTTCTGTGTGATTTATAAGCATTTTGAAAAATGAGGACATGGGGAACGTCCTCATATTTCACCCTCTTTTTGTAATACCTATGTCATACCCATGTCATTATACACATTTGTGTCCTGATATTTCACAAAAACATGACCACACACACACAAACACACTCACTCACTCACTCACTCAGACTCACACAAACACACTCACACACACACACACACACACACACACACACACACACACACGCTCACAAACACACTCACACATATACAAACACTCACTCATACACACACAATCACTCACTCACTCATTCACTCACTCACTCACTCACTCACTCACTCACTCACACAATCACTCACTCACTCGCTCACTCACACACAAACACACACACACACACACACACACACACACACACACACACACACACACACACACACACACACACACACACACACACACACACACACACACACACACACACACACACACACACTCACTCACTCACTCACTCACTCACTCACTCACTCACACAAACCAGCACATACACACACACAACACACACACACACACACACACACACACACACACACACACACACACACACACACACACACACACACACACACACACACACACACACACACAGTACAGTGATGGCACTTTGATAGATATACACTGCAGAATATGATTTATAACAATAAAGATGTATCAGTAGCCTATGAATCCAATTAGAAGTAGCATTAGCATTTCAGTTGATACTGAAACAGGATCAAGTTTATTTTACAATTATACTTTGGCCCTACAATATCCTTGGCATTGACATTTAAAAAAATGTTTACATCAGAAAGACAGAAAAAAGCGATGCAAATAACCAGAAGCAAACATCCCATAAACAGTCCAATAAACAGACACAGAAAGAGATTAATTCTGAGAATACATTTATCCAATATAAACAGCTTCATTCAGAGCAACTGCTCGTCCCGTTGAGGTTGATTTGTGTGTAGGTCATCTGGAATTAAGCATTTAACTGATTACAAGATGCTTTTAAAGACTGTTTCTAAATGAAAGACTGCCGAGGAACAGATGCACAGCGCAGACAAACTTGATCAAAGATTTGTAATATTTGTTTAGTGCTTCATGAACAGCTACATTACCACTTCAGATGCACACACCTTACAATTACACTCGTGTTCTTAGAAGATGCTCTCGTACAAACACAACTTGGGTCCAGACCGAATCTGCATACTTTATTTTATCCACTGAATTTGTGGACAAATCTGCAGTGGATTTAAACATGGTAAAATGCTTTTATTTATATAGATTAAATACTATATATATATATATATATATATATATATATATATATATATATATATATATATATATATATATATATATATATATATATATATACACCTGTATATAATACAATTTAGAGTCTAAACTAGTAGATATCTGAGCAATGGCGGGTGGGGTTAGTGAAAATAGCCTTTGCCAACAGGGTTGATATTTGCACTCAGTGTAAATAGACACCGGCATTACCATGTGCTTTTGATTCACAGGCCTCTATCAGGAGCAGCAAGGCTTTATGAACCATATAATCATACACATCACATGTGGCTTTTGGTTACATGCTGTATTTATAATAAATAGGACAAGAAACAAACATCTTATGTTATGTTACTTCACGCTCTGTTTAGGGTCTGAGAGACCCAAAGGCCCTTTTTATAGCATGAAAGATATTGGTCACCCTTTAGATTAGGGTCGAATTTTCTATTAACTATGCATTTTGCCTCAATAAACTCATAACTACTGCTTATTAATAGTTAGTAAGGTAGTTGTTCAGTTTAGGTATTGTGAGGATTAAGGGATGTAGAATATTCATTCATTAATATGTGCTTTATAAATACTAATAAACCTCCAATATCCTAATAATATGCATGTTATGCACTAGTTAATAGTGAGAATTGGACCCTAAACTAAAGTGTTACCAAAATATTTAACATTGAAGCACCAGGCTACTGCATGACATTTTCTTAAAGGGTTATGATTTAAGGCCCTTTCACACCGGACGCGTAACAAAAAAGCAAATATTTCGTGTGCGATTAGTTCGCGTCACAACCATTCACATCAGTTGCGACGCGAGTTTGCAACGTCTGTGACATTTCAGAGCTCCAACATACCAAAACATTCGCGGCGACAGCTGAGAAAACACTCATTTTCTTTAAAAGACCGAAAAGAAGGTTTTGGGAGCACCCAGTCTTAAAGAACAGAGAGTCTGAAGGGGAGTATGCTAATCTTGTACAGGAGCTAAAACTTTATCATGGCCGCCTGGCCGGTTCCGCACTTACTTTCAAATGCCCGTGGGACAATTTGTGGAGCTCCTCCAGAGACAGTAGCAGCGCATCTGACGAGACAAACACACACTTCAGGAACCAATCGATCCCGAGCAGCTCTGTTTCCAGTTGAGTCACAATGTAAACATTTAAGTGCCGCAGTCGTACTGACGGAAACACATTCACTTTCCATAGTCGCGGACACAATTATATTAGAAAAATATCAACGAGTTTTAACTCAAAGTTATGATATCGTAATCTGTGGGCAAACACAGCTGCATCTGTACAGCTGTAAACACGACTACAGCTGTAATCTCGTGAGAAATGCGATACCTGGCTAAGGTTAATGTTGATTGAATGGCTAGTGACATCAATTGGACATTTTGTGACCTTTGTTTCCTTGTTTGTGATTGGTTTACGCCTTTTCTATCGCTGCGAGAGTAGCGAAAAAAATCGACATCGAAACGAAAAAAATAAACATAGTTTTTTCGCCACATCACATTCGGTGTGGAAGCACTCATTACACAAACAGCTGATCAAAAAATAAAACCATCGCCCGAAATATTCGCGCGTCAAAATCGGATCCAGTGTGAAAGGACCTTAACACTGAAGTCTCACAGAGACTGGCACCCCGACTGAGCCTGGTTTCTCCCAAGGTTTTTTTCTCCATTCTGTCACCTGATGAAGTTTTGGTTCCTTGCCACAGTCGCCTCTGTTGCCTTTGGCTTTTGGCTTGCTCAGTTGAGGAAACTAAATATTAAACCATATTACTGATCTGCACGCATTGACACTGTATGATAATTGACCTGAGCTGGATGACATCACCGTTTTCTCCAGAGCGGCTGACCAGCCGAATCAAATTCTTGTTGCATATTGTTGCATTATTTTCCTGTTTAACACTGTGAAGCTGCTTTGAAACAATCGGCATTGTAAAAAGCGCTATATAAATAAAGGTGACGTGACTTGACAGCAGCCAATCACAGCAGTGGGCGTTTACACTGAAGTCTCACAGCAGCCAATCACAGCAGTGGGCGTTTACGCTGAAGTCTCACAGCAGCCAATCACAGCAGTGGGCGTTTATGCTGAAGTCTCACAGCAGCCAATCACAGCAGTGGGCGTTTACACTGAAGTCTCACAGCAGACACGCCCCTTCAATCAGAGCGTTCAAATAAGAGAACTAAGATCAGGGTAGGAAAAATGCGTTTTATTTTTAAATTATGACATTTTATGATAAAATCATACTAACATTATAAGTCCACCACACAACATTATAAAACAATGGAGTTCATGACCCCTTTAAATAAATGCATTGTTTATACTGAGGACATTTTAAGCACTGAAATTTGAAGGATGTTTTAATGGTACAAAGAGCTCTTTTATGTCAAAAGATCAAGGCAAATGTGTTGTCTCATGTCATGGCTCCATTAATCTTATAAGATCTGATTTTAAGCAATATTTCAAAAAGCCAACACGTTTCAAATGTCAAAAATTGTTACATTACTTCAGTTTGGTGTTTCAGAGACCCAGATCATGAATAAATAATTTTTTTTTGCAATCTGACTGGTGCACACACTTCAGAAAAACTGTTTAATCTGATTTATTTTATTATATTGTTCTACAATGTGTTTTTGCTGGTGTCAAACTGACCCCAAACAGAAACAACATTAAAGCACTGTTTCATAATCCCTTTTCCCGAAAGGCTCATTCATACTTTAAGGTACATGATAAGGTTAAAACTTTAATAATATTGAAATATTTCCACATTTAAAGTATTTGAAGGGATAATATAAGACTTTTCAGTCAATCATAACAGAACATGATGGTTTAACAGCAGGTTAGTTCCTGTATAAAGCAAACGAATAGTGTTACTCACCTGATGGAGGATGGAGGAGGTTTTTTCAGGTGTCCTCCAGTATCTGAAGCCTGCAGGTTCAGGTCTCACAGGTTCCCGGTCTGAATAACACAAGAAGAGTCCACTATGGGGTGCTTTTTCTATGTCTCTCATTGAAAAAAGACAATAAAAAAGAGGTCAAAAAAGAAATCTATAGAGAGCTGATCTCCAATGCCTTTTTGCGTACAATGTAAACACGGCTGCGTTTCCTGCCACTCCTGTGTCATAATAAGGCAGATCTTCCTGCTGTGTGTGTTTACCATGTCAACAGAGGTCTGCTTAGACCGACTTAACCTGCATCACTTACAGGTGTCAGCAAGACAGAGAGCGGAAGAGAGATTTTAATCTGACAGACGAGAAGCAGACAGTCACTGTGCCACCCGGCCGTGATGGATTGTTTTCTGTCAGCGTTGCCATGGAGGCCATGCCATTGTCTGACAGCCAAGGCACCAAGCTAACTATTTCTTGCTGTCGTTTTTTAGGTAAGTAATCGCACTTCACACTGGCAGCTAACACCTGACAGGTAGCTATTTTCCCAGCATGCTCCCGGTATGCAGTTCAGCACGGCACACACTCTTGTCAGTTGCTCAGGGGTTGTGGGTCAGGTTCTGCGGAACAATAGTATTTTATACATTCATACGTCGTAAGGAAACTCTGGAAAGCTTTCTTTATGAGTTGAGGGCGTGTTAATTAAAAAACCGTGGTGGAAACAAATTGGTACTGATAAAAATTAAAATAAGTGTTTCTGTCACCATACACTCTAAAAAAAAAGGTTCTATATGGCACCAAAAATGGTTCTTGGCTCGTAATCATAGGGGAACCTTTTTTAGTGCTATATATAGCACCAATTTTGGTGCTTCAGTGGTTCTTCAGCGGTTCTTTGACTAAGGTGCTATATAGCACCTCTGAAGAACCGCTGAAGAATCACTGAAGCACCAAAATTGGTCAGACTGCTATTGGTCAGTCTACAGATAGCCCCGCCCGGCCGCCCCCAACAAATGCCAATGGTTGAGTCAATATTGTCAGGGATAGTTGAAAAATAAATACATAAGTACAGGATCATTCACAGGGCTTCACGATTAATCAAAATAAAACCAAAATTGTGATATGACTAGTACGATTATCAAGTAGCTAAGGCTATGATTTAATTAAAAAAATATTTGTTTCAAAGTGATGCTCTGTTCTTAAAAAAAAAAAATGGCTGTTGACAACGAAAAAGAAGCTTTAAAGGAACACGGCGACTTTTTGGGACTTTACCTTATTCACCGTATCCCCCAGAGTTAGATAAGGGTGCTGTGTAATATCATTGCGCCGCTGCACTCATTGTACGGCACAAAGTTTCTTGATTATTACGCAGGAATGAGAGAATAGTTCCTAGCCATATCAACCTAGAAAAACTTTTCATTTTCCGTCTGTCTTACACGATGTAACTATACACATCACAACATGTATATAGGCAAATGCTAGCGTTATTTTGTCACTTATTGAGCAGTAGGCTAACTGGAGCCATTTGCCTCCAGTCTTTGTGCTAAGCTAGGCTAGCAGTGGGTGCGTCAGACAGAGTTATGGCACGCACGGAGATGAGAATGGTATGTATGGACTTATCTAACTCTGGGGGATACAGTGAATAAGATAAAGTCCTAAAAAGTCGGCGTGTTCCTTTAAGCAAATTTCTGATGGTTTAACATTTGAAAATGAAGAAATAAAGACAGCCATAAATATTATATTATAGTAAAATTATTATTATTATTATTATTATTATTATTATTATTATTATAACAAAATTTTTAAATACTCAATTTTCTTTACTGTGAAATAATACAATATTAATATTTTTCATTTTGTTTAATATTTGAATATAGTAATAATAATAATCAATTGTATTTTTATAGTACAGGTTTTTTTATTTCATAGTCATAATGATATGTAGTCACATAATTTTTTGGCCAAATTGTGAAGCCCTACAAACAAGCACAGCAAACCTTTTTAAATAATAATACTATTTTTTACAGTAAAATATTACAATAGTAATAGGGGAGAGCAGGGCACAACCTAACGCTTTTTGACTGTCTCAGTTTGTGTAAATCCACTTGGGGTTCAGAGTATACATTTTTTCTCACATTAATTTCACACATGTCTACAAATATGTGGTTTGTTTCATTAATACAGTGTATTCTTTTTTCTTGATTTACCCCGAAAGAATGGAAGTGAAATGTGACAACATGCCCCATAGGTGGGGTACAGTGTAACATGTGAGGGGCACGATGTAACATGAGCAAATGACAGCTTAAAATGTTACCTGATATAATCAAAAAACATACAAGACATACTAAAAGATTTTGTAAATAAAATACAATTATTAACTTTTTAAAATAAAATAATGGCACATCACCTGCACAACTGGGATTTAAATCGCGGCTCGTGTCTTCTGCTGGTTAGATCAGCACGATCTCAACTGATAAATAACAGATATAAGATTGAAATAATATTGGATTGTCTTATTTTAAACAAACACAAAAAACAGAGGTGAAAAATAAACTTAAGTAAGAAATTTACTTTTGCAATGGTTAAATAAATGTTCAGTAATATCTTCCAGAGATTTTTTAATTTTGGCGCTATTTTTTCTCTAAATAATGTTGATATGGCAACTAGTAAATACACTACGTTTCGTCATTCTGGCATGCGTGGAAAGTGTTAAACCATGCGTGTTACAACTAACCCAGCGTTAGGTTGTGCCCCGCACTCCCCTATTTTTAATTGTTTCATATTTTAAATTCGTAATAATGATAATAATAAATAGCATTTTAAATCGTAATAATTTTTTATCAGACAAAAAGGCTAAACTGAGCAATAGAAAATGACACACCTAAGTTCTAAAAAGTTCTCGACGTTTTTGGGAAATTATAAAAGGATCTGAAATATAATTGCCCAACACATTTCTTCCATTCCTTCCAAAATCATGCAATCTCTACAACCAAGGCAAAAATCATCCCTTTTCCATCATTGTTCCATCATCTGGCAACACAGTGTGATCCAGAGCAACAGCAACAAGTGTCTGTCATTGACCCTTTGTCACTCATTCTGTGTTTACAACTGAAGAACGGCCTTCACACACACACACACACACACACACACACACACACACACACACACACACACACACACACACACACACACACACACACACACACACACACACACACACACACACACACACACACACCAGCATGGCACTCATGTCCTGTCAGAGTCATCCACCATCTGGAGCTGGAGAGAAAGAAAAAGAAAGAAATTCCCAAACACTCATGGAGGAGTAAGTGCTCCTCATTCCTGCATCACTGCCTCCCTCCTCCTTCCATTGACTTGGTCCTGCTCTCACCACTGTAATTACACTGACGCTGTGGCAGCATCATTATACGCTCGTCACCTGCTGACAGAGCCCAGAGAAAGATCCCAGCAGCAGCAGGAGCACTGGGAGGACGACGGCATTGAGAAACCGCCGGAAGAGACTGAAAACCTAATACTCCGCTATCCCAGAATCCAACCAATCTTCACTGCAAATACGCTGTTTTGGCTGCAAAACTCTTACGGTAAAATAATTCCATTTAGTGAAACTACAAAGCGATCAGTATCCACAAGTTTCCTACGGCCCATGAAGCCTTGCGTCAAAAACGGGAGCGTCTTCCGGTTCGAAGTAAACAAGCGGGACTTTATGCATTTCCATCTTAGTTTATGCACACGTTTTCGTATCGGATAGAAAATGTATCCGACTCAAACGACTGCATACATTTTTTATGGGCATTTATAGAATTCATTCACATCTTGGCGTTTCCATTCAGCATTTTTTTGATGCAAAAACGTTATCCCAAAATGTGCATAAAAATAGGTGGATGGAAACATAGCTTATTGACATTCAACAGTTGAAGTCATTCAAGCTCTCCAAATTTGCTAACGATGTGGGAACACAACCTCAACGAACTTTCAAAAGGGTGAAACAACAGCACCTTTATCCTCCGCGGTAGTTGGTTGGGAGGATGAGGTGAAGAAGTGGCCTCGTATCGCGTACGGTAGCATTTTAAGCTATTTTCTAGATTCAGTAGCCTGTGATGGTAAGGCGATGAGCAATTTGAAAAGCTCAGAGGCGTATCAGTATCTGTCGAAAACTATCTAAAAGCGAACATTGAGCTGAGCCTGAGCCTACACATATCCCATCACAAGGCATGTGCTAGCATCAGTGACAAGTACAGACAGCGGTTGTTCATGAATTAGGGCCAGGACGCTGTTGTAGTCATGCAGCAGCACTTTGGTGGAAGGTCAGTAAAGTAAGGTAGGACATTGTTATTGTTTGTTGTATTGTGATATTATTAATTAACTAATAAATGTACTAAATTAAATGTTTAGTGTGAGTCATTCTACAAATGTTGCTTCACAGTAACCTTCACTTAACCCTTGTGGCACCATTTGATAAAAAAAAAAGTAAAAATGATAATTTTGAAACCTTGCCAATGATCCGAAAAACACTTAGCCTCTCCACTAACTAGTACACAAAATACCATTGGAATACTACTTCCGCCGTCTCACCGGAAGTTGTACCCACGTTCTTATTTACAGAAGCGCCCCCCAGAAACTGGTGGATACATTTTGTTATGTTACAAGCTTATTCCAAAATGGATTAAATTCATGATTTTTCTCCTAAATTCTACAAACAATACTTCATAATGACAACATGAAAGAAGTTTGTTTGAAATCTTTGCACATTTATAAAAAAAATAAAAATCACATGTATATAAGTATTCACAGCCTTTGCCATGACACTCAAAATTGAGCTCAGGTGCATCCTGTTTTCACTGATCATCCTTGACATGTTTCTACAACTTGATTGGAGTCCACCAGTGGTAAATCCACAGGAGAATTGTGGAGAGAGGAGAACCTTCCAGAAGAACAACCATCTCTGCAGCACTCCACCAATCAGGCCTGTATGGTAGTGGCCAGACAGAAGCCACTCCTCAATAAAAGGCCGCCTGGAGTTTTCCAAAAGACAGCTGAAGGACTCTCAGACCATGAGAAAAAAATTATTGCGTCTGATGAAACAAAGTTTGAACTCTTTGGCCTGAATGGCAAGCATCATGTCAGGAGGAAACCAGGGACTGATCATCACCTGGCCAATACCATCCCTACAGTGAAGCATGGTGGTGGCAGCATCATGCTGTGGGGAGGTTTTCCAGTGGCAGGAACTGGGAGACTAGTCAGGATCGAGGGAAAGATGAATGCAGTAATGTACAGAGACAAACCTGCTCCAGAGTGCTCTGGACCTCAGACTGGGGCAAAGGTTCACCTTCCAACAGGACAACGACCCTAAGCACACAGCCAAGATAACAAAGGAGTAGCTACGGGACAACTCTGTGAATGTCCTTGATTCGCCCAGCCAGAGCCCAGACTTGAACTCGATTGAACAACTCTAGAGATCTGAAAATGGCTGTGCACCGATGCTCCCCATCCAACCTGCTGGACCTTGAGAGGTCCTGCAAAGAAGAATGGGAGAAACTGCCCAAAAACAGGTGTGCATACTCAAAAAGACTTGAGGCTGTAATTGGTGCCAAAGGTGCTTCAACAAAGTTTTGTGCAAAGGCTGTGAATAGTTATGTGCATGTGATCTCCGTGATCTTTGTTCGTTTCACTCAGCAATGTTAAGTTGACCGAACAAACACTTATTAAGTAAAGCTGACAATACTGATTTTTAGTTGAAGCAACTCAGTAAGTTCATTTAGTTACATGAGTTTTTTAAGTAATATGAACAAGGATGATTTGAGTGCAACTAACAACTGTGAAAGTTAATTTTTTTGAGTGTGGACCCAATAAATAAATGAACTAAGAAACTTTTCTCTTTTTCAGAGTTCCTCTGTGTGCTATGGGATTTGCAAAACATACAACTAAAGTTTTTCTTCTTAGCTTTAGAATACTTTGAAATTCCTAAAAATGCTACTTAAAGTTCCTTTTTTTTAATTGTTCTCAAGACAAAACTTAAGAAGAATTGGCATTCTTGAAAATAATGTTGTTCAAAAATTGTCGTAAATAACTTAAGTTAGGATAACCTTCAGCATTAAAAACATAACACTAGCTAAATATAATACATTTTACTACAAGGTTTTACTTTTATAATTTAACTAGAAACACTAACACATATCAAACACTTTAAATTCAAAGGTAATATATATTGTCAAGATTTACAAATACAAAGTTTTGAATTTGTTGTATTAGCCAATATACCATAGTATGCAAGTATAATAAAAACATAAAAACATTATTTAATAAACTTTATTTTCTATAGTGCATCTCAAAGCGCTTCACAAGAATAAGGTCAAATAAAACATACAATTATACATGCAACCGAACCCTAATCCTTACACTAACCCTTGAGAGAGAAAAAAATATCTGAGAATATTCTTAGAGAACTTGGTTACACTTTATTTTAAGGTGTCATTATTACAGTGTAATTATATATTTAAGTATTGAGTAATATTAATTAACTACATGTACTTACTATAGGGTTAGAGTTTGGTTGAGGTTTAGTTGCATGTAATTATGCCTAATTTACTGTTGTTATTAGAGTAATAGTAGTAAAATGTAACTACCTCACCATAAAACAGTGTTACCCTTTTTTCACTGTTTTCATTGTGTCTATCCACTCAGTTATTTCTATGGTAAGTACATGTAACATATGTAACAAGGACACTAAAATACAGTGTAACCAAGAACTTCTTAAAGTTGACCTTAAAACTCTTGTGAATGTGGCATCATACAACATAAAATGGCATGTCACAGACATTCTTTTCTATACTTATGGACATGATGTATAATCATACACTAATGAATGAGATGGCCCTGAAGATGGTCTTCAACGCCAAATTTGACTGATCCAAATGTATTATTTTTAATGCACTGCTCCACTGATTATTTTTATGTACTCTTTCAATAATGACATTTTGATCGTTTTACACCAAAAAAGGTTTTTTCTAATTCACTGAATTAAATGAAGATGGTGTTTCATACCACACTGTGTAAAGCCAGCTCAAACCTCCAAACATAAATCAGTGGTTCTAGAACTTTTAAATGCAGTCTTAGTCAATACGCACCACTTGGTCTTGGTCCGTTAAGTTTGGCAGGAGTGCTGAGCAACACTGGAGTGATGGGAGACTTCAGTTTCTGCTGAGAGAACACACACAGACTTTAGTTGTAGAACAGACAGATATGATCAGTCAATAAATGTGACTGCATTAGATAACACACGCTTTGACTGCGCGTCTGTGATGCATTAGTGGAACATGTTGATGAACTACAGCTGTGGTTATTCTGAAAGTTAGTGATGGGAGATACTTTTTCAAAGCGCTCGAAACGCCACGCTGATGACGGTCAGAACGGTGCAAATGCAGAGAAAACTCAGCTAAAAAATTCATAAAGACTTTCGTTCATGTTCGGAACACAAATTAAGGACTTTTTGATGAAATCTGGGAGCTTTCTGTCCCTCCAATGACAGCTATGCAACTACCACTTTGACTCTTCAAAAAGTTCATAAAGAGATCGTAAATCTAATCAAAGCAATTTAGTCCACATTTTCTGAAGAGACTCGATCGCTTTATATGATGAACAGATTGAATTTGGGCTTTTATTCACATATAAATATTCATAAACAGAAGCTCAAGCATGTTTGCTCGACGTGCGAGAACCAATGAGGTTCATTCTCGTGTTACGCAGCACGTTTGAGCTTCCGCAAGAACCAATGAGGTTCATTCTCGTGTTACGCAGCACGTTTGAGCTTCCGCAAGAACCAATGAGGTTCATTCTCGTGTTACACAGCACGTTTGAGCTTCAGCAAGAACCAATGAGGTTCATTCTCATGTTACGCAGCACGTTTGAGCTTCCGCAAGAACCAATGAGGTTCATTCTCGTGTTACACAGCACGTTTGAGCTTCCGCAAGAACCAATGAGGTTCATTCCCGTGTTACACAGCACGTTTGAGCGTCAGCAAGAACCAATGAGGTTCATTCTCGTGTTACGCAGCACGTTTGAGCTTCCGCAAGAACCAATGAGGTTCATTCTTGTGTTACACAGCACGTTTGAGCCTCAGCAAGAACCAATGAGGTTCATTCTTGTGTTACACAGCACGTTTGAGCCTCAGCAAGAACCAATGAGGTTCATTCTTGTGTTACACAGCACGTTTGAGCCTCAGCAAGAACCAATGAGGTTCATTCTTGTGTTACACAGCACATTCTCAAGCAGGTTCGGTTGAGCTTCTGTTTAAGTTCGCTGATCAATGTTTATATGTGAATAAAAGCCTAAATTCAATCTGTTTATTATATAAAGCAATCGTGTCTTGGATTGAACTAAACCGCTCAATTCATACGGATTAGTTTTACAATCACTTTATGAACGTTCTGAAGTGTCAAAGTGGTAGTTGCATAGCTGTCAATGGAGGGACAAAAAGCTCTCAGATTTCATCAAAAAGATCTTAATTAGTGTTCCGAAGATGAACGAAAGTCTTTTGGGTTTGGAACGATTTGAGGGTTAGTAATAATGACAGCATTTTCGCAAAAGACGCATGGTTCACAAATGCCTTAGGATTTATTTCCATCCTCTGGGCCCTGCAGCACTGTTGTGGTCCTCTTGTTGGCTCTGATGTAGTTGAATCTATTCGCTCCTAAATCTGTTCCGAAAGGATCTAAGCACCTGCTGACAGAGCGGTTTTATCTCGACTTCGTGCAGCACCCAGACAGCCGCTGAAGTTCATGTACTTGACAGTCATCCAGATATTTTCTCTCTTTCCCTCCTTTCAGTTTTCTATTTCTCTCTCTCCTTCTGGCATCAGTTGGCACTAAGGTAAATCAGGTCTGAGAGCTCGGCTGTTCATTTCCGGGATTTGCTCCCAGGAGAGGCGAGAGTGATTGTTGTGCAGTGTACAGTGGTGGCAGATAGTCTGCAGGACTCTGAAGGCTTTTATCTCCAGTGCAGATGACTCAATCACTCTGAACTTATGAGCAAAACAAGTTTTATACAGTACAGAACCACAGTGATACTGTACAGAAGCAAACGGCAACATGTGATATAGGAGAGCTTATGGAACTCCCACAGATCAGATTTTATTACACCTTTAATCTTATTTTCGTATAAAAACTGCAACTTTCTAAAATGTAACAAAAACTAAGGCTGAACCTAAGTGATTTAGAGAATTTCTGATAGTCAGAACACTTTACGAGAACAATTTTCCTCTCCAAAGAGCAGATAAGCCATTATCAGGGGACACTTCCATTCTGAAAGTAATTTATAAATTAAATTCCATTTCTCTGCGTCATAATTGAATATTAGCATATTTGCTTACTGCATACTGGACAGTACTGTTTTGCAATATGTAATATGTAGCTGGACTTTCGGCCATCTTATACCAAGGTGATGTGGATGGTTGCTGAGTAGTTTTGGTGATTATTATTCAACTCACTAACATTAAATATGAGGAATAATCACAGTCATGCTTGCTTTAGCAAACACCACTAATGATAAATATTTTAAGTAGTAGTAAACTGTTCTCACTTGACCTTATTATAGGCTACATGCAGACTTCAGGTAGCTGTGAAGCTAAATATGGCCTAACTTCCATTTTATGACTCATGATATGTTTTTGTCATGTGAACGGCACAAACCACATGAAACTGATTTTTCCGATTCTGATTTGTGCCATTTCCATATGTGGTCCTAAATCCAATAAAGGTCAGATGTTTTGCAATGCGACCTCAGTCTGAACAGTCGAAATGTGTGCGACTTTTACATCACTCTAGAGCAACATTCGTCACAATTCTGCGCTCATGGGAGTCACTTCAAAGATTTTACATACCCGAAGTTGTCAAAACAGTTGTGTAAGGTAGTCAGTGAAGGACAGTGATGTGCCAGAGCTCATAAGTACTACAGTGACAGTTCTATATAGGGGGGGAGTGGGGTAAGATGAGCCACCCCCTTTATCTTGGCAACATTTCTGCAAGACTGAAAATGAGAAGCACATGGGAGGAGTGAAAGGCACCCATTTACTTTAAAAAGTTGGCTTGTCAAAGTGGCTCCCATCCGGGCCACGGCACCAAATGTAACCAATCTCACTTGACCCACTCTGAGCGGGATTCAAACCGGGGTCACCGGGATGAGAAGCGGGCGCACTAATAAGGACGCTAAAAACCGCAGGCGGTAGCGCGCCTCTTGAAGCCAGGGGAGTGAGGTTTTACATGCAAAGCTCTTACTGGCCTACGTCTGTAACACTCACCCCCCTAAACCTCACTCCCATCTGGGTCAATGGCACCAAATGTAACCGGTCCCACTCGACCCACTCTCGACCCACTCGGGATGAGAAGCGGCCGCACTAATAAGGACTGTTGCTAGCGTGCATCTTGAGGCCAGCGGAGTGAGGTTTGCAGGCACAGCTCTTACTAGTCTACATCCATTACACTCACCCTCCTAAACCTCACTCCCATCCGGGCCACGGCACCAAATGTAACCGATCCCACTCGACCTGCTCTAAGCGGGATTTGAACCGGGGTCTCCTGCATGGGGCGCTAACAAGGACGCTAAAGATCGCAGGCGATAGCGCACCTCTTGAAGCCAGGGGAGTGAGGTTTTACATGCAAAGCTCTTACTGGCCTACGTCTGTTACACTCACCCCCCTTAACCTCACTCCCATCCGGGTCAATGGCACCAAATGTCAAAATGGCTGTTGCATCAAAGAAAATTTTTTCCAGGTCTAAAATATTTATGATCCATATTGGTGATTTAGTAATGTATAAAACATGCAAATCATTTAGCTAAATATTAGCCTGAATTGGTAAGCTAGCTAGTTCAATCCAAAATGGCAGCTATGGGGCAAAGTGAGCCAAAGGTTGTGGGGTAAATTGAGCCAGCGTTAGGGCTGGGCGATATATTGCATGACATTGTTAGGCGCATCTCGTCAGTAAAGCCGGTTCCTTGATTAGTAGTAAATCGCCATCACCTGCTTTCAGATAGAGCGGCATTTACTACACAGAGCCGTAGTTCACTGACAAGCTGAGCCATATCGCAGTAATTATCACGAACGTATCGCCTGCGATAATTAATGCGATATGGCTCAGCTTGTCAGTGAACTACGGCTCTGTGTAGTAAATGCCGCTCTATCTGAAAGCAGGTGATGGCGATTTACTACTAATCAAGGAACCGGCTTTACTGACGAGATGCGCCTAACAATGTCATGCCCAGCCCTAGCCAGCGTTTTAACTTACCCTACCATAAAGCACTGTAGTTAAGTTAAATCTCTGAAGTATAAACTGGTATAATTTCAATGTAATGTTACACAACAAGTTTATAATTTTCTTTAAAAAGACCCAGAAGATGCTTAACCATATCTTTCCACTTGTAGTTCCTAATGACCTAACATGTTCAATATTGAAAACACAATTTAATTCTGAAAAAAGTATCACAGGTTCCAAAAAAAATAAGAATCAGCTCAGCAGCACAACAATTGATACAATTGATAATAAATCATCATATTATAATGATTTCTGATCATGTGACACTGAAGACTGAGTAATGATGCTGAAAACTCAGCTTTGCATCACAGAAATAAATTATATGTTTAAGTATATTGAAATAGAAAACTATTATTTTAAATTGTACTCATATTTCACAATATTACAGTTTTTTCCTGTAATATATCAGCCACAATCACAAAACTGTGTACATAATACATATTGCAGAAATACTGGTAGTATGCTAGTATTCTGCACTTCTCGGGCCGCTGTAACATCACTTCCCCTTCACGTTATTCTTTCTTACCTGGCAACTGCTGTTGTCATGCCGGTTGTTAGAGACGTCCGTCAGTATCACATGTCTTTGTATGGGCAGCCAGCCGAAGCGAACTGGAGCGAGAGCGCAGAACTGAGCTCTTTCTGCACTGGGAGCAGGTTTAATGTGAATTTTCTTGTTTCTTGCATGAGACTCCAGGCTCTCACAAACACTGGGACACACATTAGGGCTCTGATTCCTCCTGCACAGAGAGGACAGATCTGGACAGAGCAGGTTACTTCCCATCATCTCATTTGGGAGAACCGGTGTTGATACCGTCCTGTCCGCAAGCGGAGGTATTTGCTTCTGAAGTGGACGTGATTGGAGTCTCTCTAGTGTCTGAAGACATTTGTTCATCCTGCCACCTTCTATGCAGCTCTGTGGACGAGCTCTGCGAGGGGGCTCATTCACCTGCGCCGCGGGACCCTCATAATAACCCCGCTCTCCAGGCCTCCTCCATGATGAGGACCTGCGAAGGAGACTCATGCTGTTTTTGCCAGCTGCGCAGTTCGGCTGAATTATCTGCCGCCAGCCTTCAGGCTTCACGTCCTCCATAAAAACTCTACGAAAGACAAAGGAAATGCATCTTAAGTACAAAACAGCAAGGGTACATATGTCACAAACTTCAATGAATTGAGCTCCACAATGTAGTCATTAACATACAGTACAAGCATGTTTACTGCACTCTTGTTTTCCAGTAAAAATACATCCTGATAAATATAAATTCACTAGAAAAGCAGAATAGAAAGAGCTTTTGGCAAATGGTTTTTCCTTGCTTTGTATAGATTTTTTGTTTTTACAGTGACATCCTAATTGAACTCAGACTGCTGTGTCCTCTCAAAAAGTCAACACAATCCTACCCATAAACACACTCAAACTGCAAGGTGACACGAGAGCATGCACGGTTAACAGAACTGTTTACCTGCGTCACACGGCTCTGACGAGGACGACACGATCTTACTTCACGAGGCAATCTCAGCTTTCCTCTCGCACTGTGAAGAGGGGCCACTGGTGCCGTCTCCTCTCAGCCATGACTATTAATGTGTGTTTTAGTCTGAATGAACAAAAGACTTACAGAACAACTTCTATTTTTCACTGGGAGAGAGATGTGTGTGCGTGTATGTGTGTGTTTGCTCGCAGCCAGCAAATACCCCCTTTTTCAACCGAGACATGTTGGCTTGGAGTTTTGTTTACTCTCAGAGTTGCTTTTAACATTCATCTTGTAGTGAACGGTGCAGAAAGGAATCTGCAGTTTAACACAGATAACCCAAAGTGAAAAAGCAACATCCGTATAAACTCTACAAAGTGTGCTGTTTGCATTTTCTTCTCTTTCAGTTTAGTGAAGGAAACTAGATTTTTACATTTTCCGAGAGTGGTGCTTGCTACTGCAAAACTTTCAGCTGAAACGCTAGGGTATTGTGGGTGGTTTTAACGAGCTAACGAGTGGGTGGTTGCTAGGTAGTTGCTTATACTTAGTCGTCAAACAATCCCACTTTAAAGTCTTTCTGGTATAATATTCTGGTCTCCAGATATGGCGCGATTCCCTCCTTCATTATAAATGTACTGGATTATTATTATTTTTTTGCATCCTCCAGGCAAGAAAAGTAACAGCAAAACTTTGTTTAACAAGCGCTGCACAACTTGAACAAACATTTATCTCTTTAGCACAGTTAATGAAAGCTGTTTATTTGTACTTAAAGTTTGGAGTTTGTACAAATCACTAACCATACATATGAGCAATAATAATAGTAATGCTTGGCTTAGCAAACACCACTAATGATAAAAAAGAGCACTTGCTTTGTTTACTACAAAAATCTTACTACAAAAGTTCCATGGTACAGTACAGTTAGGGTGCGTTCACACTTGTAGTTCGGTTCGTTTGGTCCGGACCAAAAAACAAAACATATAGTCCTGGTCCGCTTAGCGTTCACACTGGCATTTTAACAGTGAACCTGAAGTTACCGAACCAAAGGCATAGGTACACGGTCACAACCTGATTGGACGGAGATTGCTTACCGAACATTCAAAACAATGCTGTGTGCTGGATTAAACGCCATCATTTTATGCGTGTACATATGGTTTTATTTTTACCAGCTGAGAACTCACGAAGAGCACATAAAATGTTCAAAACATTCAAAACAGCTGCAGGATTTCCTCCGTTGTATGCAGAAATGAAGATCTGCATATATTGATGAGGCACTTTACCTCCTCGTTGCTCCACGTTTGCCCTCTACTCATTTTGGATACACCGATCTTTCCGCGTCGTCAAATCAGCTGACTTGTAGCGTTGCATCTTGTGACATTACATCCTGTTTTTGGTTAATTTACATGTCTTTAGTCCGTGTTGCATTCATATATCAATCGAACCGCACCAGAGTTTGTTTGGAAGCGGACCTAGACCCATCTTTTTAGCGGCCTCAGTCCGCTTGTTTGGTGCGCACCAGGGTTCATTTGGCAGCGTTCACATATGTTCAAATGAACCGCAATAACCGAGCAATCGAACCAGGGTTCGTTTTAATCCAACCAAACATGACAAGTGTGAACGCACTCTTAGTGTATCAGATGATGATGCCATATTTATGTAGCATAATACATGTGTACTAGTAAGAGCTGTGCCTGCAAACCTCACTCCGCTGGCCTCAAGATGCGCGCTAGCAACTGACGCTAACGTCTGCGTCTTTAGCGTCTTTAGTGCGCCTGCTTCTCATCCCGGTGACCCTGGTTCGAATCCCGTTCAGAGTGGGTCGAGTGGGACCGGTTACATTTGCTGCCATTGACCCGGATGGGAGTGAGGTTAAGGGGGGTGAGTGTAACAGACGTAGGCCAGTAAGAGCTTTGCATGTAAAACCTCACTCCCCTGGCTTCAAGAGGCGCGCTACCGCCTGCGATCTTTAGCATCCTTGTTAGCGCCCCATGCAGGAGACACCCGGTTCAAATCCCGCTTAGGGAGGGTCGAGTGGGATCGGTTACATTTGGTGCTGTGGCCCGGATGGGAGTGAGGTTTAGGAGGGTGAGTGTAACGGATATAGGCCAGTAAGAGCTGTGTGTGTCCCCTGGCCTCAAGAGTCGTGCTAGCGCCTGCAGTCTTCAGCGTCCTTGATAGCAGCCCTCACCGGAGACCCTGGTTCGAATCCAGCTCGGAGCAGATCAACTAGGACCGGTTCCATTTGGTGCCGTGACCCAGATGTGAGTGAGGTTTAGGGGAGGGAGTGTAACAGATGTAGGCCAGTAAGCGCTTTGTATGTAAACCTCACTCCCCTGGCCTCAGGAGATGCGCTTACAACTGATGCTCGTAGCTGCGGTCTTTAGCGTCCTAGTAAGCACACCCGCCTCCCATGCCCTACTCCCCGGTTCAAATCCTGCACTGAGTGGGTCGAGTAGGACTGGTTATACATGTAACACTAGCTTGGTAAACATTTGTCTGAACACCATAACAACCACAAAGCAAAATCCTCGCAACCACCCACATTGCTCTTCAGAATATCTTCAGAAAATCTAGTTTTGTGCCTGTGTTTTAAGACACAGATCTAGGTTAGAACCGTATGATTTAACACACACAGTGCTGTTGTGTCCCATGGTTTGGAGCAGGGCATGTGATTGCCAGGGCTGCTGGGTAATTAGCGCTTCAGGGAGTTGAATCAGATGATGAGGTTGTTAGTGTTCGTGTCGGGCCACCCACATGATCTGTCAAGACCACGAAGGCGATGAAAGTACACACATCTTCAGGGTGAATACGCTCTGTCCGGTGTTTCTGTAAACAACACGTCTGTTCTGCTGCTTCAGAATTGTCTGCATATTTAAAAGTTAGAAAGTGTTAGAAATATGTTAGAAAGAGAAATCACGAAAAATCAAGTTGTTTCTCTACACATTATTAGCATTAGGTTTTATTTAGTAAAAAATGTTTCTTGTGTCTCCAGGTGTTTATTCTGAGAAAAATACCCAGGACAATCCCAAAACCAAAATGATCTGAGCTACTATCCGTTTTATAGCTCTTTACACAAATCAGCAAACAATGCATCAGGCCAAACCTTTACATTTAGATATTCAACTCAGCTACATTTCATCATTTAACTTAATGTTTATCTTCTTCTAAAAACCCTAGTAAGAGCTGTTCTCACACAGGATTCATCTGTTCTGTGTGAACTGGGACAAGCTGCCGCAGTAAAGACATTACGTTTTCTTAAATAGCTCTCCGTTTTCCCCTCAATCTGAATACAGATTTTTCGTCTCATGTGACACAGAAATGCTGTTCCCAGAGGTTACTGCGCCTAACCTACATCATTACTGTAATTACACCGGCTCTTGTGTTTCCTGCCGGCCCCTATGGACTCGGAAAGAAAACTTGTTTGTATACTATCATATACTCCTATTATTTTTGCAGTATGCATACAGTGTCTTTTTTTAAATAAAATGTTTGTATAAAGCTTCTGCTCACATGGCACATTGGAAATAAAAATGTTTAATTTGCATTTTTAGCAAAACAAAATATTAATATTGCATGCATCAAAAATATATGCATACTATATATATACTATACAGTTCTGCATACAGTAAGTAGTGTGGTAGCATGCTGTTCTGAACTCAATGAGCAGATCTACCGGCGCCCCCTGCAGGATGAGGCTGTCCATCAAGGCCTGCAGCCGATCAGGGCAGGGGAGGACGGCTCATCTGAGGGAAGTGCACTGTGTGTACTCATTAAGGGGAAGACTGATATGAAGGAAGTATAAATAAACATGTAAAGGCAGATTGGTGTGTGTTGAGTCCGGTCCTCTGATGTTGGGACAGGTCAACATTCTTCTGCTGATAATAACGGATCTCTTCATCATTAGAGGAGAGAGAAAAGAAAGAGATATGAAAGTTTGTATGACTCACACAATCAAAGCAGCCCTATCCTGCTCTGTACATCTATTTCATATTTAGTCATAGCCATTATTTTCCTGTGATCAATTTGGTTTCTAATTTTAAGTGGGTAATTTGCTGTTTTGTTCTCTGTGCATTGGCCTCAGCATTGCTTACTTTCTGTATTTACGGAGGGATTTACTAATTAAAGCCGTCAAATGTCTCCAAGGAACAAGAAGAATAAGAATAATTTCTGCCTGAAACAAAACTTCTTTCAGCATTTACTCACCGTCATGTGGTTCTAAACCAATGTGATCTTTTTTTTCTGTCTATGAGTCTATATAATGTTTTAAGTCCATCTGAGCAGGGATGTTTTATCTGAGAAAATCAATAGTACAAAAATAAATCTGAAATATAAGATGAGATACAGTAAAATACATTTTCAATTTTTTTTGATAGATAGATCCCTGACTGGTCTGCAGCCCCATACGCAACAAACTGTGATTCCCTGTGTATTCTGACACCTTTCTATCAGAACCAGCATTAACTTCTTGAGCAATTTGAGCTACAGTAGCTCGTCTGTTTGATCGGACCACACGGGCCAGCCTTCGCTCCCCACGTGCATCAATGAGCCTTGGCTGCCCATGACCCTGTCGCCCAGGGCCGGACCAAGCTCTTATGGGGCCCTAAGCAGAATTTTATTTGGGGGCCCCTCTGTGCAACCAATATGATTGACTATTGTTAATTCTTGATAATTTGCACACCCATTATAAATTGTATTAGTTGTAGCTGTGTTGCTTTCATCATGTCTGCCTGTCATGTTTTTACCCTTATACAGTTTTTAATTCTAACAGTAGCAAACCCACAAGAGTGGCCAGGCGTTAATATTCAAAGTCTTACAGTAAGTCTTACAGTACTACAGTTCACACTGGGATAGGCCTATGTACTTTTTTTTAAGCAGTCTCTTATGCTGAATATGCTCACTTTTCCCCAGGATTCTTTGATGAATAGAAGGTTCAAAAGAACAGCATTTCTCTGAAATAGAAAGCTTTCAAAAAAGCCTAAAAACATTGTACAACACTGATAATCATAAATGTTTGTTGAGCATCAGATCTTCATATTCGAATGATGAGTGAAGGATCATATGACACTGAAGACTGGAGTAATGATGATAAATTCAGCTTTGATCACAGGAATAAACACTTTACTATATTCACATATAAAACAGCTGCTTTACATTATAATATTATTTCATAATATTTCTGTTTTTACTGTATTTTTAATCAAATGAATGCAGCCTTGGTGAGCAGAAGAGACTTATTTTAAAAACAAGAAATGTTGATTTCTTTCAAACATTAAACAGAGCTTTTATTTTGGCGGAAATAACATATTCCATTCGACTGTGTAGAAAGAACCTTTTTATTTTCTAAATAAAAACTTCCAAAATGTAGGCTACACAACTTATAATTCCAAGGGAGAAACTGGAAGCTATGCTGTCTACTCTGTCCAAAACATGCAGCACGTCAGACAATATATTCACACTAAACCATATAGCGCATTCTCAAATCATCCATTCATAAAGAGGTTACCGGGCAACTGACGGGTACGTTTTAGCGCCGATTTTTCCGCACTTTGGACTTTGAACCCTGACTAAAAAGCTTGTGCTGCGCTGTCAGAATCAATCTGTGCATATATTAGAAAACGTTTTGCAATTTATTGCAATAATTGTTTAATTTCAAGTTCGCGATTTCAATCATCATAAAATAACTTTGCCGGAGAGTAATTTATTGTGCTCTTGGAGGCCCTCTGGTGGGGTTCGCTTATGCCTTGTTATCATAGTTCGCTTATGCCTTGGGCGGGCTCTGCTGTCCCGGTTCACCACTGTTCCTTCCTTGGAGCACTTTTGATAGTGTCTGACCACTGCAGACCGGGAACACCCCACAAGAGCTGCAGTTTTGGAGATGCTCTGACCCAGTCGTCTAGCCATCACAATTTGGCCCTTGGCAAAATCGCTCAAATCCATACGCTTGTCCATTTTCCTGCTTCTAACACATCAGCTTTGAGGACAAAATGTTCACTTGCTGCCTAATATATCCCACCCACTAACAGGTGCCGTGATGAAGAGATAATCAGCGTTATTCACGTCACCTGGTCATAATGTTATGCCTGATCGGTGTATACAGACACACACAAAATATGCACAAAAATATTCCTTTTTACAAGTGATATTTACCTGCACCACAAAGAAGACTTTAAAAAAACATTATTAGCAGCAAAATTGCTGGTTGGAAATCTAAAGGATGGACGTCATTTTATTAAAAGTTGATGTAGATAATAATAATAAATTCATACAAACTTATATTGAAATTATATATTTCTCTTCTGTAGTCTATCATTTAAAACATAATAAAGTTAGGGACAGGTGTGGTGGTATGGGTAAGTCTAAGGGTAAAGTTAGGGACAGGTGTGGTGCTATGGGTAAGTTTAAGGGTAAAGTTAGGGACCGGTGTGGTGGTATGGGTAAGTCTAAGGGTAAAGTTAGGGACAGGTGAGGTGGTGTGGGTAAGTCTAAGGGTAAAGTTAGGGACAGGTGTGGTGGTATGGGTCAGTTTAAGGGTAGAGTTAGGGACAGGTGTGGTGGTATGGGTCAGTTTAAGGGTAGAGTTAGGGACAGGTGTGGTGGTATGGGTCAGTTTAAGGGTAGAGTTAGGGACAGGTGTGGTGGTATGGGTCAGTTTAAGGGTAGAGTTAGGGACAGGTGTGGTGGTATGGGTAAGTCTAAGGGTAAAGTTAGGGACAGGTGTGGTGCTATGGGTAAGTTTAAGGGTAAAGTTAGGGACCGGTGTGGTGGTATGGGTAAGTCTAAGGGTAAAGTTAGGGACAGGTGAGGTGGTGTGGGTAAGTCTAAGGGTAAAGTTAGGGACAGGTGTGGTGGTATGGGTCAGTTTAAGGGTAGAGTTAGGGACAGGTGTGGTGGTATGGGTCAGTTTAAGGGTAGAGTTAGGGACAGGTGTGGTGGTATGGGTCAGTTTAAGGGTAGAGTTAGGGACAGGTGTGGTGGTATGGGTCAGTTTAAGGGTAGAGTTAGGGACAGGTGTGGTGGTATGGGTAAGTCTAAGGGTAAAGTTAGGGACAGGTGTGGTGCTATGGGTAAGTTTAAGGGTAAAGTTAGGGACCGGTGTGGTGGTATGGGTAGTCTAAGGGTAAAGTTAGGGACAGGTGAGGTGGTGTGGGTAAGTCTAAGGGTAAAGTTAGGGACAGGTGTGGTGGTATGGGTCAGTTTAAGGGTAGAGTTAGGGACAGGTGTGGTGGTATGGGTCAGTTTAAGGGTAGAGTTAGGGACAGGTGTGGTGGTATGGGTCAGTTTAAGGGTAGAGTTAGGGACAGGTGTGGTGGTATGGGTCAGTTTAAGGGTAGAGTTAGGGACAGGTGTGGTGGTATGGGTCAGTTTAAGGGTAGAGTTAGGGACAGGTGTGGTGGTATGGGTAAGTCTAAGGGTAAAGTTACAGACAGGTGTGGTGGTGTGGGTAAGTCTAAGGGTAAAGTTAGGGACAGGTGTGGTGGAATGGGTAAGTTTAAGGGTAGAGCTAGGGACAGGTGTGGTTGTGTGGGTCAGTTTAAGTGTAAAGTTAGGGACAGGTGTGGTTGTGTGGGTCAGTTTAAGTGTAAAGTTAGGGACAGGTGTGGTGGTATGGGTAAGTTTAAGGGTAAAGTTAGGGACAGGTGTGGTGGTATGGGTAAGTCTAAGGGTAAAGTTAGGGACAGGTGTGGTGGTATGGGTACGTTTAAGGGTAAAGTTAGGGGCAGGTGTGGTGGTATGGGTCAGTTTAAGGGTAGAGTTAGGGACAGGTGTGGTGGTATGGGTAAGTCTAAGGGTAAAGTTAGGGACAGGTGTGTTGGTATGGGTAAGTTTAAGGGTAAAGTTAGGGACAGGTGTGTTGGTATGGGTAAGTCTAAGGGTAAAGTTAGGGACAGGTGTGTTGGTATGGGTAAGTTTAAGGGTAAAGTTACAGACAGGTGTGGTGGTATGGGTACGTCTAAGGGTAAAGTTAGGGACAGGTGTGGTGGTATGGGTAAGTCTAAGGGTAGAGTTAGGGACAGGTGTGGTGGTATGGGTAAGTCTAAGGGTAAAGTTAGGGACAGGTGTGGTGAAGTGGGTAAGTCTAAGGGTAAAGTTAGGGGCAGGTGTGGTGGTATGGGTAAGTCTAAGGGCAACGTTAGGGACAGATGTGGTGGTATGGGTAAGTCTAAGGGTAAAGTTAGGGACAGGTGTGGTGGTATGGGTCAGTTTAAGGGTAGAGTTAGGGACAGGTGTGGTGGTATGGGTAAGTCTAAGGGTAAAGTTACAGACATGTGTGGTGGTATGGGTAAGTCTAAGGGTAAAGTTAGGGACAGGTGTGGTGGTATGGGTAAGTTTAAGGGTAGAGTTAGGGACAGGTGTGGTGGTATGGGTCAGTTTAAGGGTAGAGTTAGGGACAGGTGTGGTGGTATGGGTAAGTCTAAGGGTAAAGTTACAGACAGGTGTGGTGGTATGGGTAAGTCTAAGGGTAAAGTTAGGGACAGGTGTGGTGGTATGGGTAAGTTTAAGGGTAGAGTTAGGGACAGGTGTGGTTGTGTGGGTCAGTTTAAGGGTAAAGTTAGGGGCAGGTGTGGTGGTATGGGTAAGTCTAAGGGCAACGTTAGGGACAGGTGTGGTGGTATGGGTAAGTCTAAGGGTAAAGTTAGGGACAGGTGTGGTGGTATGGGTCAGTTTAAGGGTAGAGTTAGGGACAGGTGTGGTGGTATGGGTCAGTTTAAGGGTAGAGTTAGGGACAGGTGTGGTGGTATGGGTCAGTTTAAGGGTAGAGTTAGGGACAGGTGTGGTGGTATGGGTAAGTCTAAGGTTAAGTTACAGACAGGTGTGGTGGTATGGGTAAGTCTAAGGGTAAATTTAGGGATAGGTGTGGTAGAATGGGTAAGTTTAAGGGTAGAGCTATGGACAGGTGTGGTTGTGTGGGTCAGTTTAAGTGTAAAGTTAGGGACAGGTGTGGTTGTGTGGGTCAGTTTAAGTGTAAAGTTAGGGACAGGTGTGGTGGTATGGGTAAGTTTAAGGGTAAAGTTAAGGACAGGTGTGGTGGTATGGGTAAGTCTAAGGGTAAAGTTAGGGACAGGTGTGGTGGTATGGGTACGTTTAAGGGTAAAGTTAGGGGCAGGTGTGGTGGTATGGGTCAGTTTAAGGGTAGATTTAGGGACAGGTGTGTTGGTATGGGTAAGTCTAAGGGTAAAGTTAGGGACAGGTGTGGTGGTATGGGTCAGTTTAAGGGTAGAGTTAGGGACAGGTGTGTTGGTATGGGTAAGTTTAAGGGTAAAGTTACAGACAGGTGTGGTGGTATGGGTAAGTCTAAGGGTAAAGTTAGGGACAGGTGTGGTGGTATGGGTAAGTCTAAGGGTAGAGTTAGGGACAGGTGTGGTGGTAAGGGTAAGTCTAAGGGTAAAGTTAGGGACAGGTGTGGTGATGTGGGTAAGTCTAAGGGTAAAGTTAGGGGCAGGTGTGGTGGTATGGGTAAGTCTAAGGGCAACGTTAGGGACAGGTGTGGTGGTATGGGTAAGTCTAAGGGTAAAGTTAGGGACAGGTGTGGTGGTATGGGTCAGTTTAAGGGTAGAGTTAGGGACAGGTGGGGTGGTATGGGTAAGTCTAAGGGTAAAGTTACAGACATGTGTGGTGGTATGGGTAAGTCTAAGGGTAAAGTTAGGGACAGGTGTGGTGGTATGGGTAAGTTTAAGGGTAGAGTTAGGGACAGGTGTGGTGGTATGGGTCAGTTTAAGGGTAGAGTTAGGGACAGATGTGGTGGTATGGGTAAGTCTAAGGGTAAAGTTACATACAGGTGTGGTGGTATGGGTAAGTTTAAGGGTAGAGTTAGGGACAGGTGTGGTTGTGTGGGTTAGTTTAAGGGTAAAGTCAGGGGCAGGTGTGGTGGTATGGGTAAGTCTAAGGGCAACGTTAGGGACAGGTGTGGTGGTATGGGTAAGTCTAAGGGTAAAGTTAGGGACAGGTGTGGTGGTATGGGTCAGTTTAAGGGTAGAGTTAGGGACAGGTGTGGTGGTATGGGTCAGTTTAAGGGTAGAGTTAGGGACAGGTGTGGTGGTATGGGTCAGTTTAAGGGTAGAGTTAGGGACAGGTGTGGTGGTATGGGTAAGTCTAAGGGTAAAGTTACAGACAGGTGTGGTGGTATGGGTAAGTCTAAGGGTAAAGTTAGGGACAGGTGTGGTGGTATGGGTAAGTTTAAGGGTAGAGCTAGGGACAGGTCTGGTTGTGTGGGTCAGTTTAAGTGTAAAGTTAGGGACAGGTGTGGTTGTGTGGGTCAGTTTAAGTGTAAAGTTAGGGACAGGTGTGGTGGTATGGGTAAGTTTAAGGGTAAAGTTAGGGACAGGTGTGGTGGTATGGGTAAGTCTAAGGGTAAAGTTAGGGACAGGTGTGGTGGTATGGGTAAGTTTAAGGGTAAAGTTAGGGACAGGTGTGGTGGTATGGGTAAGTCTAAGGGCAACGTTAGGGACAGGTGTGGTGGTGTGGGTAAGTTTAAGGGTAGAGTTAGGGACAGGTGTGGTGGTATTGGTAATTCTAAGGGTAAAGTTAGGGACAGGTGTGGTGGTATGGGTAAGTCTAAGGGTAAAGTTAGGGACAGGTGTGGTGGTATGGGTAAGTCTAAGGGTAAAGTCAGGGACAGGTGTGGTGGTATGGGTAAGTCTAAGGGTAGAGTTAGGGACAGGTGTGGTGGTATGGGTAAGTCTAAAGGTAGAGTTAGGGACAGGTGTGGTGATGTGGGTAAGTTTAAGGGTAAAGTTAGGGACAGGTGTGGTGGTATGGGTAAGTCTAAGGGTAAAGTTACAGACAGGTGTGGTGGTATGGGTAAGTCTAAGGCTAAAGTTACAGACAGGTGTGGTGGTATGGGTAAGTTTAAGGGTAAAGTTAGGGACAGGTGTGGTGGTATGGGTAAGTCTAAGGGTAAAGTTAGGGACAGGTGTGGTGATGTGGGTAAGTTTAAGGGTAAAGTTAGGGACAGGTGTGGTGGTATGGGTAAGTCTAAGGGTAAAGTTAGGGACAGGTGTGGTGGTATGGGTAAGTCTAAGGGTAGAGTTAGGGACAGGTGTGGTGGTATGGGTAAGTCTAAGGGTAAAGTTAGGGACAGGTGTGGTGATGTGGGTAAGTCTAAGGGTAAAGTTAGGGGCAGGTGTGGTGGTAAGGGTAAGTCTAAGGGTAAAGTTAGGGACAGGTGTGGTGGTATGGGTAAGTCTAAGGGCAACGTTAGGGACAGGTGTGGTGGTATGGGTAAGTCTAAAGGGTAAAGTTAGGGACAGGTGTGGTGGTATGGGTCAGTTTAAGGGTAGAGTTAGGGACAGGTGTGGTGGTATGGGTCAGTTTAAGGGTAAAGTTAGGGACAGGTGTGGTGGTATTGGTAAGTCTAAGGGTAAAGTTAGGGACAGGTGTGGTGGCATGGGTAAGTTTAAGGGTAAAGTTAGGGACAGGTGTGGTGGTATGGGTAAGTCTAAGGGTAAAGTTACAGACATGTGTGGTGGTATGGGTAAGTCTAAGGGTAAAGTTAGGGACAGGTGTGGTGGTATGGGTAAGTTTAAGGGTAGAGTTAGGGACAGGTGTGGTGGTATGGGTCAGTTTAAGGGTAAAGTTAGGGACAGGTGTGGTGGTATTGGTAAGTCTAAGGGTAAAGTTAGGGACAGGTGTGGTGGCATGGGTAAGTTTAAGGGTAAAGTTAGGGACAGGTGTGGTGGTATGGGTAAGTTTAAGGGTAGGGTTAGGTGTAAGGGAAGTGTCAACAGTGTAATTATAAATGTAATTACAGAAATTAATTACAGATTTAGGTATTTTCTAAAATGTAAGTATAATATAAAAACATGTATGTACATAATAAGAGCATTGTATCAAATTATTAATTTAAATGCAAGTACATAGTAGTTAAGGCCACCTAATATAAAGTGGGACCGGAACATTTGAAAATATTTTGAATGTTGTAATACTTTCAATTGTAATAATGGTGCTTAGTTTAGCAAATACCAATAAAAAGCCGAAAAAAGGTGTCTTTCTGGCTGGACGTAAGACTGGGTAATGATGATGAAGTGTTTGAGCTTTGTGAGAGAGAGAGAGAGAGAGAGAGAGAGAGAGAGAGAGAGAGAGAGAGATGTGTTTAATGTGATGGGGTCCGCACTAAACCAACAGTGCTCTGATATATACACTGATTAATGGTAAACAGCCTCTTCACCCGCTGCAGGGCCACTGCACAGAGTGAGAATAGATCATTCATTTCTCATAAAGGCATGCATCTGTGGGCAAACAATGAAAGCGCATCTCTGTAACATTTAAACCGATGAGAAGCAAGCTTCAGATGAATGCTCCTCTTACTGTTGTTTTAGTCAAATTCTTTTATTCTATAGCCTGCGGTCAGTGCTTCAACAACAATTGAACAAAGAAGTGGAAGTGCTGCATATAGACGTCATCTAAAAGGTTCATTCTCGAAATGTTTTGCGTAGTGTTATGAATCAAAAGACAGTCTTTTTCCCACAGAGCAGCTTTAATTACAAGCATCTGGGGAGGGTTTGTGTGCAAAGCAACATACTTTCACAGAAACAACAATTAACCTCAAACGGAGTGATAATTTCTCTGGAAAAGCAGGAATTAAGCGAAGTCAGTGGCTATGAGACGGTATCCCAGAGCAATCTTTTCTAATTGGTCCCCATAATCAAATTTTCAGCAGACGCCACAGTCTGCAGCTATTTATGACAGCGAAAATTGTCTCGTTATGAGTATTAGAGGATGCATAATGTTTTATGCAGGGCTGTTAATTATGTTTTCCACATTTTGATTAAAAATCTTTTCTACTCAAAAAATAGGACAGAAGCAATGGAAAACAGATTAGTCTGTCGGTTTAGACCCCAGTTACAATAAACATTTTAGAAATTGATCATAATAAATGACATTACAAAGAGTTTCATCATGGGTATTTAAAAATGCAAATCATGGTTCCCACAAAAGCATGAAGCAGGACAACTGTTTTCAACATTGATATAATAATCAGAAATGCTTCTTGAGCAGCAAATACTCATATTAGAATGATTTCTGAAGGATCATGTGACACTGAAGACTGGAGTTATGATGCTGAAAAACAAAACACTCATTTTTAAACTGTAAAATATTTCATAATATTACTGTTTTTACTGTTTTTTAATCAAACAAATGCAGTCTTGGTGAGCAATCAAACCTTTTAACGGTAGTGAAGGCCTATATATGTTTGTGCTTTTATGTTTCTTTAACTATGGGCAAATTAAGTTAAATTTACAACTTATAAATTTAACTTAAATCTGTAAAACCTAAAATGTTTCTACCGTATTTTTTACCGTAAAGCTGCCAGTTTTGTACCCTAAATTTTGCGGGGATTTTTTTTTACTAACCTGGATTGTATCCAAAAACATAAAACCACAGCTGCCCAGCTCAAAAATTAAATGAGCACCTCAACTCCAACCAAAACTGTTCGTCCAGTCAATATTCATGGTCGGGCTGCTAGCCAAACCTTCGGTCACTCATGCCAATGCCAAACGCCTGTTTCAAGGTTGCCAACAGTGTAAATCGTGGGCTGTGGATAATGTGAGATATGCATTGTGCTCTGATGAGTCCACCTTCACTGTCTGTCCTATTTCTGTGGGAGTTACGGTGTGGAGAAGCCCCAAAGAGGCTGAACACCTGGACTGTATCGTCTCCAGAGTGAAGCACAGGGTGGATCAGTGATACTGATGGTTTGGGCCATAGATATCCATAATAAAGGCTAGATGTGTTACGGCGGTCATCACTGGCGGCCATCTTGTCACAGGCAGGGCTCTGTGGTACCTGATGGCGAGTGATCTGCATGAACACAAATGCTCTTATCTCACTGAAATCTTGGCGGATTTATAAATGGTTTGGTTTCTACAAACGTTATTAACGTGGCTATAATTATGGATGCTTGAACAAATTATGAATAATTTTTCATAAGTATGCAGTGTCATAACTACATCTCTGACGTTTATAACAAACCAAACAGTTTGAAAATCGGTAGAAAATTGAGCAAGTTATGGTTATTTAAAAAGTGCAAGCACCCATGAAAACAATGTTACGAGTGAGCGAGCTGCCTGTGACAAGATGGCCGCCAGGTGCGGACGTCGACCTCCATTGGCCAGCAGCGCGGACGAGACATCTAGCCTTTATTATGGATATCTATGCTTTGGGCTGCAATATCATGGCATTCACTGCCATGGACTACCGACACATTCTGGAGGACCATGTGCACCTAACGGTTCAAACATTGTACCTGAAGGGGGTGCTGTGTATCAGCATGATCAAGTGAAGTTGAACATCTCCCATGGCCTGCAGCCCTGCACAGTCACCAGATCTGAATATTTTGAGCCACGTTGGGGTATTTTGGAGTAGAAAGTCATAAAGGTTTTCCTCCAGCAGCATGACATAGTGACCTAGGCCCTGTTTCGAAATCCCCCTGGCCACTGTGAACCGTGGACTTGTATCTGTCATTACCAAGATGAATTGATGCTGTTTTGGCCACAAAACAAGGCCCAAAACCATACTAATAAATGCTTGTGGTCTAAAACGTTTCGGTTACTAACGTAACCTTGGTTCCCTAAGATGAGGGAACGAGTATTGCGTTTTGCTAAAACGCTATGGGGGAATTCCTTTCCTCGAGATATTGAAGCAAATTTGTATCCAAAAATACCATGTACACGCAGTGCAGCTGCACAACTCTCAGCAGGAAGCAGCTGCGTGCTGATTGGCTGTGCCGCTGCAACTGCAGCAACCTATGGCGAGACCGTGGGGCGGGACAGACCAATCAGGTCCTTCCAAATTCCCGCCACAAGGGGCAACAGAATTTGCATAGCCAAGGGTATATAAGACCCACTCTCGCAAGGTTAGTCAGGTTAATCGACTGAAGCGACTCCTGAGCAAGTGAGCAAGCACGGCAAGCTAAACGCAATACTGGTTCCCTCATCTTAGGGAACTGAGGTTACGTTAGTAACCGAAACGTTCCCTTACGAGAGTACTCTCGTATTGCGTTTTGCTAAAACGCTATGGGGGACCAATGCAAAACGCCGTGCTTGCTTAACGGCTCTAACGCCGATGACACCAAACCCAGGCCAACCTAGGTGGGCCCGTAATATGATATCAAGAAGTCCCAAAATGAGCCAGACCTGAGTCAAGCCCTTAATGAGAATGAACACGATATACGTGTAATATAATGTATAGACCGGACATAGTCGGGCCAGGAATAATGAATGGCCAGATAATTCGAGCCGTATAAGGAATGTGCTATGACTTATACAATACTTAACCCAGACCGGACTTTTCGAGCCTTAAGGGGTTAAAACTGTACACAGCAAGAAGCCCAGCCTATAAGGCCGGGACATCTAAATTATAATCTGATAAGTGGACGGGGAGGCCCAGCCTGCCGCCACACAGATATCATTTAGAGAAATGCCAGTAGACCAAGCCCACGAAGAGGACATGCCTCTTGTAGAATGGGCTTTAATGCCTAAAGGGCAGCTGAGATCTTTAGACTCATAAGCCAGCGAGATAGCATCTACTATCCATCGTGACAAGGTCTGCTTTGTAACCGCGCACCCTCGGGTGCGGCCGCCAAAGCATACAAAGAGCTGTTCAGTTGCCTAAGCAGCGGAACGCTCTATGTATATTCTCAGCGCTCTGACAGGACAGAGCAAATTAGCATCTTCTTCATCTATCGGTGATGAAAGTGCTGAGAGTGAAATGACCTGTGCTCTGAACGGAGTTGAAAGCACTAGGTACATATCCATGTCTTGGTTTGAGGACGACTTGAAGTCGTTTGGCCCAATTCCAGACACGAAGGCGCTCACAGAGAGCGCGTGCAGATCACCCACTCGCTTAACTGACGATCGCCAGCAGAAAAGTGACAGGAGCTTAAAGCTCACCGAATGCAGAGGCTCAAGTGCAGAGCTCTTCATGACATCCAAGACACCGGACAAGTCCCATATAGGGACTGAAGAGGGGGCGAGGTGGGTGAAGCCTTCTAGCCCCTTTAAGGAAGCGAACAATGTTAGTCCGTTCACTTGAATGTGATACGCTGCTATAGCAGCCACATAATTTTGAGCGTGGAGGGGGAACGACCCGCGTCCAGAAGCTCTTATAAAATGTAAGCACTTCTGACACTTCACAATCCTGTGGGGTCAGACTTCGCGCTTTACACCAGTCCGAAAAGACTGACCATTTGTCTGAATAGAGCCGCCTGGTCGCGGGGGCTCTAGCTTCAGTAATGGTATTCAATAAATTTTCAGAGAGGTTCTCATGTACCTGCTGATGGGCCAGACATGAAGCGCCCATCGATCGGGACGGGGATGCCAGATCTGCCGTCCCGCCTGCATGAGGAGGTCTCTCCTCAGCGGGACCGGCCACGAATCTGTATCCGACATCTGACTCAGTAATGAGAACCAAGGTTGATTTCTCCAAAGCGGGGCTATTAAAGCACAGCGCATCTGCTCTCCCTAATCCTCTCTATGACCTGAGGTAACATTAAGATTGGGGAAAAAGCATAAAGAAGAAGGTTGGGCCATTCGTGGGCCAACGCATCCTTGTGCTTGGAGAATTATATTCGGCATTGAGCATAGTCTTGTGAGGCGAAAAGATCCACTTTTGCCTCTCCAAGAACTGCCCCAATTGTCTGAATTGCACCTGGACAGCATGTCCGGACCCAAATTCAGAATGCCTGGCACATGAGTCGCTCTCAGCGTATTGTGCTCTGCCCATATTAGGACTTCTTACGCCATTGTGTGCAGATCGATAATTTTCAGACCGCCTTGGCGATTTATATAGGCTACCACCGACCTGCTGTCCGTTCGGACCAGGGCATGGTGGTGCTTTATGTACGGAAGGAAAGCTCTTAGCAATAGCGTGACCGCTTTCATCTCTAGACAGTTTATGTAAAGGCTCCTCTCCGAGTCTGACCAGAGACCGGAGACTGGCCTGCCCTCGTGAAGGGCTCCCCAACCTAGGTTGGATGCATCTGTCGAGATAACTTTCCACTTCGTAACAGTGCCCAAACTCACGCCCGTCTGGTACCAGACGGGATTTTTCCAAGGAGCCAGAGCCAACACACAGCTGTGGTCTACCTTGATTTGCAATCGGCCCGAGAGCCATGCGTGAGCTGGAACGCGGCGATTCAGCCAGTGCTGTAGGGGGCGCATGTGCAACAGACCCAGTCTGAGAACTAGCGCCGCCGAGGCCATGAGACCCAGCATCCTCTGAAAGTGTTTGAGAGGAATGTGTGCACCGGACCTGAGGGAAACCGCTCGGTTCTGAACAGAGAGCGCGCGCTGTGACGTCAGTCGCACGCTCATCTGCAGTGAGTCCAATACTGTTCCCAGAAACGAAACTTTCTGTGTGGGAGACAATAAACTCTTTGCCACGTTGATTCTGAGTCCCAAGCATTCTAAATGGTTGAGAAGCCAAGATCTGTGGTTTAACAACTGTATCTCTGACTGAGCTATTCTGAGCCAGTCGTCGAGATAATTGAGAATTCTCATTCCCCGAAGCCTCAGCGGGGTTAGCGCCGCTTCCATGCACTTTGTGCGGGGAGTCAGAGATAGACCAAAAAGGTAGCACCTTGTATTGGTAAACTTTTCCCCTCGAAGGCGAATCTCAAGAATGGCCTGTAATGAGGGGCTATTTGTATGTGGACAAAGGCGTCCTTTAGATCCACAGTGAAAACCCAATCACCCGGCGGATGTGCGCGAGGATTTGTTTCATTCTCAACATTCTGAACGGGCGCTTCATAAGGGCTTTGTTCAGATGTCTGAAATCTAGAATGGCCTGAGACCACCACCCTTCTTTTGGCACAAGGAAGTAGCGACTGTAAAAGCCTGACTCGCTCTGTGAGGGGTGCACGGTTTCCACCGCTCCCTTAATTTAACAGTTTGATATTTCGGTTCGAAGCACGTGACTCATGTCGCTTCTCACCGCTGTCTCTACCACAGTGCGAAAGCACGGTGGTCTGTGAGCGAACTGTAGCGAGTAACCTTGTTATCGAAGCCAAGGGTTGAATTAATTTGTGGGGCGGGTCACTGAATAACAGGGACCTGTTAGCCCGGATGCATTGTGCTAGTAGCACTGTGAGAGGCGGCGTGCACTGAATGGTGACGCACGCTTTATTGGGTCGCCTTGGAAGTGGCGCTTACCAAGGGGATTGTGTTTGTGTACAGAAGAGCACGTTGCTCACGGGCTCATAAATAGTAAATAGGGAAATAGTGTTCCCAGCCGCCTGAGTGCAGGAGGCCGGAGAACGCAGAATAGCGGCGAACGCTTTGTGTCGCCGGGGAAATGGTGCATGTGTACAGGCGAGCGCGTTTGTTGCGGGCTCGTCGATTGTAGGAATAATGTTTCCAGCCACCTGCGTGCAGGGAGCTGGGGAACATAGGGAAGCGCTTGAGTGTAGGGGTACAACTTTGATGTTGGTACCTGCCTACAGACGAACTCGTAACACTGTGTTTAGATAGTGTTACTGTAAAGTGGACGCATTCTTGCGGATTAGTCCACGTGCACGTTAGCGGCAGGGCTAATGGATAGCGCGTGCTCTGCAGGCGCGGGTCTACCTAGCCACTGGAAAAGCTCTGATTCATTGTAAATAATGTGTGGTGGCGTCCACTGAATAATGGGCGCCACTACATTAGAGTATTCGCGGCGTACGCCAGCGAGCGAATTCACAGAGGTAAACGCATAACAGCGTCAATGTGCAACTGAGCATGTTTGGCCACAGGCTAGTTATTGCAATGTTACATCTCCAGTCACCTGAACTAAGGGAACTGGGAGAATATCAGGTTTATTGAGTGATTTGTGGCACTGAATTAACAGTGCTTATGCAGGAGTGCACACTAGGTAGTGGACACATTGCCTACAGTGTTGAACCACTCCAGCCGCCTGAATAGGGGAACTGGGAGAAGTGATATTTGAGGGAAAAAGGCGCAAGCTTGGCAGCCATTTTATGACATCGTTATGCTCAGACGGAGAGCGCGTGTTATGACGCGCTCTAGTCAGCGAACGCGCGCTGTGCAGAGAGCGCGCGCTGCCATATAAGGCTGAGAGAATGGCTGTCACGTAAGCGTGTTCTCGGTATATTCAGCAGCCCGAGTTCGCATGCCTCTCCTCTAGCATTCTCTGCCCGCGGCATATCAGGGCGGCGGGGCGAGAGAGAAGGAAGAGTGAGGAGAGCTTATGTTGAGTTCACTCGTGTGTAGAAGTGCACATCTTCCATCCGCGTGGCGGCAGTATCACATTCTCTGTCAGCGGCCATTTCAGGGCGGCGGAGTAAGAGAAGAAGCGAGGTGAAAAGCCCCGTATGCCCGCGGAGCCATTAGCACGGCGGGAATAACATTCTCTGTCCACGGCCATTTAGAGCGGCGGAGGAGAGAGAGGGAGGCGCGTGGAGAGCTCCATATATCTGCGGCGTCATCAACGCAGCGAGGATATAACCTTCTCGGTCCGCGCCGCGTTTCAGCGCGACGGAATGAGAGGAAGGGAGAGCTCTGTATGTCCGCAGCGGGGATATAATGTTCTCTGTCCACGGCCATTTTAGAGCGGTGGGGATGAGAGAGGAAGGAGTGAAACTCTGTATGCCCGCGGCGTCATCAGTGCGGCGGGGAAAACCTTCTCCGTCCGCGGCGCTTCTCAGCGCGACGGAACGAGAGAAAGGGAGAGCCCCGTATGCCCGCGGCGCCATAGAGCGGCGGGGGGTATCACATTCTCTGTCCGCGGCGCATTAGCGCAACGGAACGAGAGAAGAGGAGCGCCCCGTATGTCCTCGGCTTTATTTGAAGCGGCGGAGGACCAATGTTCTCTGTTCGAGAGAAGAGAGGTGGAGAGCTAGAAGCTCTTAGAAGTGGCGTTGGCAGCAACGCACACATCATAAACACACATACATAGTATAAAGGATATTTTAACGCCGGATGGCGCAGCTGGAAGGCAGGCTGAAGGCGGAGAATCCGACATCCTCAGGCTGCGTGTCGACGGCGGGCTTCGATCCGGAGCTCAACGATTGCAAGTCGCTGAAGAAGAATTAATCTGACTAACCTTGTGAGAGTGGGTCTTATATACCCTTGGCTATGCAAATTCTGTTGCCCCTTGTGGCGGGAATTTGGAAGGACCTGATTGGTCCGTCCCGCCCCACGGTCTCGCCATAGGTTGCTGCAGTTGCAGCGGCACAGCCAATCAGCACGCAGCTGCTTCCTGCTGAGAGTTGTGCAGCTGCACTGCGTGTACATGGTATTTTTGGATACAAATTTGCTTCAATATCTCGAGGAAAGGAATTCCCCCATAGCGTTTTAGCAAAACGCAATACGAGAGTACTCTCGTAAGGGAACCAGGTGTTTCAGTTACCTTGTCCAACCCCTGTACATCACAGGAGGAATCTCATTTTTTTTATGAAAGTCATGAACATTTCCACTACATTTTGTGGTGAAAATGACATTTACGGAATTACTTTGTTTTGTTAAGTACTGGGTGTATTTCTAGAATGCATTTTACATTACATACAAGACTAGAGATATATTGTGAAATATTCCTTTCACAAGTCATATTTACCTGAGATATTTGATCTCATGTTATTCACTGACGCTGTGACTAGATATATATATATTGTGAAATATTCCTTTCACAAGTCATATTTACCTGAGATATTTGATCTCATGTTATTCACTGACGCTGTTGTCTCCTTGCTACAAAGTTGACTTTCGAAAAAAAAAAAAAAAAAACAATGCGGGAATGACGCCACAACTAAGAGACAGTCTTGTTTAGAGTAAAAATTTATAATTATCATACAAAAATATACTGAAATGATTTATTTTCTTTAACCTTTACTATTTAAAACGTGAATACCATGCATATATTTTAATGTGACCTCCATATAACAAATAATAATAATAGAAAATAAAATAAATCTGTGCGTTTTATTAAAAATATAGGCTACTCCTGGCTGGAACATAAATATATACCCATTATACCAAGTCACAAAATGTTTTATTGTTACTCTTACTTTACTCTGGTATTGTGGCCGAGATTATACCTACCATGGTAATTGTTTTGTGATCGAGGGACTGTCCGGTCGTCCGGTGACGCTGGCGTCCCACATGACAGAAAGTTTCTCATATCTCCCCCTCGCGGTTCATGAGTTCAGTGATGGTGGAAAATGGCGGCTAGATGAGTCTTTCCACTCCTACAGAGAAAAGAAAAAGTGTGTGGAAAAACTCTGGATATATATTTGGAATAGCGACTTCAACAACACTCACGGGCGTCTCACAACACCTTCATCAGTGAGGATGTCGCGCTGGGTGCCCACGAAAAAAGAGAAGTACGGAGTCGGTGAGTAAAGAAGCAAACTTGCATGAACCAAAACTTCTTTTAGTCCTGTTATAAAAGTTTTGGGACAAATGCTGAGTTTCTATATTTTCCAGGCTGGTTTGGATTATTTGAGTATGTTTTGTGCTGAAGTGTTTTATGGTCGTGGGACGGTGTAATCAAAGCGCTGTTATATATGTGAGATGTGTGTGTGTGTGTGTGTGAGATTGACACAGACGCGCCTAGTTCCAGTGTTTCCTGCGCGGCGGCCTGAATGGAGCTCATGGATACATTGTTGCTCATTGTTGCTCTCGCGCTGAGACTTTGTAACAAGTTTTCGCTCGTGTTGTGTTTTCCAGAGGAATATTCTCAACAGCCGCTGCTGCTTTCTTTCGCCCGGTTGTTTTGTTTGTGTTTCGGGGATACCACTGTTATGGGTAACCTGGAAATACTAGGATAATTAAAAACTGTGATTTCCTGTAATCTATATACATGGCCTGAAATATTTTCTTGGGTACTCACTGATATTTATAGGCTATCTCTGTTAAAACACTTTTATAAATCCATATCCAGCATCATAATTACTGGAAAAGTCATGGAAATGCGTGGGAAGCCTGATGTAAACAAACACATTTTATTGGGCTACTGTACGTTATACTATATGGGCTAGGTTTATTTGTTCTTATCTGGGTGTTTTAATATAGAGAATGAATGTAAAGAGCAATTTTGTGCAGATATCACATTTAAATCCACTTCATTCTGATTGGTCAGCTCTCAGTGTTAATATACATGTGTCATGATTTAATTTAGGCTATCTCAGGCAACTTGTTACCAACATATCTGCGATAGTTTCATGTCTTTCATCATTCCTGAGTTTCCTCATGACTTGCTGTACATTTAAGTCAGGAAAAGTACTATGTTCCTGGTCCGTATCTGTCCAAACATGTTTAGAACTAGATGTTAACCAAACGCCTCAGCAGTGAAGGAAAGTTGGGCCACATTTTCCAGGCATTTCTTCCTTCTCGTATATAATGATAGGCTGGATTGTTGACATGCTATTCATTGTGCTGCCCCAGTCCTCCAGCTGTGATTGACAGCTCTGCCTTGACATGTCATTATTAGTCATGACATTTTTGCGCTGTATGATACTTTTGGTGTTTTTCTAACCGGACTGTTTCCTTGAACAGCCATAATAGTTGTTTACATACCAGAAGTTCGCTTAGAAAGTTTAGGGATCATTTCAAGATATAATAGAATCTTAATCCCATCTCAACCGGAGAAGAACTTTATGGGTTGCAATAAATGTTTGGATCAGTAAGATCTTTTATTGGCAGCAAACTCCGTCTAGCCCATAATTCTGGATTTATCTGCTCTCCTTGACGCAGACTGGAAATATCTCCGGCGTTCATGTTGGATTGAAACTTCTGTTCTGCTTGAGTTATTCAGCTCTTTTGAAATATTGTGGTCTCTACCTGTTTGTGTTGCTCTGCGCTTTTATAGTGACTTCCACTCTGAGCTGAAAGGAGCACGAGGCGGTGTGTTGAAATGTCTAGTCTTTGTTGTGTGTGTGTGTATGTGTGTATTTTTACCCTCAGGGTGGTTGAATTTCACTCTGTAATGTTTAAATAGTTTTGCCTCCGTATTGGTGTAATTTAAATTCTCAAGTGCACTAGACTGAGGTGAAGCTTTTTCTCACTAGGGCAGGTAAGAGGAACATGTTCAAGCACATTTATGTGTGCTGTTCCTGATGAAAGGGGCATCATTTCCGACTGCTTCCAGATTATACACAAATGTTTGATTAATTTGGATTTGTACTGACTTATTTGTATATAGATAGTCTTATTATACATTGCATCATTCTTTGATATACACCATGATGTGCCGGTGAAATTTCAGAATAGACCGATTTGTTCTGTGTATGATGAACATCCAATTTAGGATTACAAGCATTTTTTCTAACATTTTTGCTGTATATAAATGAATTATTCAGTGATAAACTAATGTAGCGAGTGAGGCAAGCATTCTAAAACATCTCTCAAAATCTTATCTGAGACACTTTTGAGATTCATGATGATAATACCATGTGTAAAAGTAAGTCGTCTTGACCTGCCTCTTGTGACTGTAGCCCAAGACTGGTTTCCCACTGGAGCTAAGCAGGGCTGAGCCTGGTCAGTACCTGGATGGGAGACCTCCTGGGAAAACTAGGTAGCTGCTGGTAGAGGTGTTAGTGAGACCAGCTGGGGGCGCTCACCCTGTGGTCTGTGTGGGTCCTAACACCCCAGTATAGTGATAGGGACACTATACTGTCAAATAAGCACTGTCCTTTGAATGAGACATTAAACCGAGGTCCTGACTCTCTGTGGTCATTACAAATCCCAGGATGTCCTTCGGAAAAGAGTAGGGGTGTAACCCTGGCATCCTGGTCAAATTTGCCCATTGGCCTCTGTCCATCGTGGCCGCATAATCATCCCCATATACCTAGGGGTGTAACGATTAGTTTTAACAACGATTCGATTCGTATCACGATTTGAGGTTGTCGATACGATTCAAGGACGATGTTGGTTCATTTAGAACGATACGATCCGAAACGATTCAGTGACTTAAAATCGATTCAGTAACTTTTTAGCCAAAAATTGTGTGACTGAAATAAATATCTGGATACTGCTCAGTGCAGGTGAAGTTTCCTAGATTCCTGTTGTTTCTTGTAAGGGAATCAGGTATCAATTAATTATGGATATAAACAAACAAGTAAACAACAATTAATGGCAAATGCATTCAAATTTTATTTGAATAAAGTGCAACCAACAGTTTAGGTTGAATTAACAGGAAGTTAACCTTTTCTGCTCTCATTTTCAATTTTCAATACATTTTCAATAAAAGCACAGTAAGTGCAACCAACATTTCAACAGTAGGTTAACCTGCTACTTCTGCTTTTGTTATCCAACATAATAATATTACAATATTAATATCAAAAATAAAGTGCAACTAACTTCTCTTCAGGTTTAATTATTAGTAGGTGTACCTGTTACTTTTGCTGTTGTTTTTCAACATTAAAATAATACGAATACATTATTAATATCAAATATAAAGTGCAACCAACATTTCTTCAGGTTGAATAAACTGGCTGAACCTGCTACTACTCTCAGTTTAATAAACAAACAATATTTAACAAAAGATAAAATGTAACCAACTACTCTTCAATGACTCTACATATTTCTTTTTCAAAAATATCAACTGATCAACATGATCTGACCGCAGAACACTTCTCTGTGCGTTCACTATGTCGCCAGCTGTACAAAAACTCGCTCTGCTGGCACACTGGTGCCAGGAATGCACAGGTAACATTTAGCCAGGGTTGAAAGTACAGGTAGCTCTTTCTCCTGGTGGCTTGATAATTTCTCGCTGGTTGGCTTCTCCTCTGCCATCCGCCATGCTATGTTTTGTTTTCTTAGCGCTGCTGCTGCTGCTGGTGCGTGCGTTGCGATGATGTCACAGATAGGCAGACTGAATCGAGTAACGTTTAACGCCGTTATCATTAAAAGTGCTAAGAAAAAACATCCATTTAAAGTCTGACGTCCTTAAATCCAATGCGTTATTTCCTATGATCGATACAATCGATTGATTACCTTTTAAAACGATGTTAGATCGATACATGTCGTCCGGAAGGCCAACTTGCCGAGCACAGATCGATGTAGTTAGATCGTAGGAAAATAAATCGATACATCGATGTAGTAGATGAATCGTTACACCCCTACATATACCGATTGGCTTCATCACGGTTTCCTCTCCACCAATCAGCTGGTGTGTGGTGGGCATTCTGGCGCAATATGGCTGCTGTTGCATCATCACATTGGTGGTGGTTGAGCAGACCCCCCCCCCCTTCTATATGTAAAGCGCTTTGAGTACCTAGAAAATCGCTATATAAATGTAACAAATGAATATTATGTTTTGATACGTTAACACTAGGGCTGCACGATTTGGGGAAAATATCTAATTGCGATTATTCTGGTTAAAATTGCGATTGCGATTTAAAATGTGATTATTATTATTATTATTATAATTTTTTATTTTTACAAATGAAAAGTGTGTGTGTGTATATAACATTTTGTGTTTATTTATTAATATGGCTAATAATAATAATAATAATAATTATTATTATTATTGCTTAGTAAAAATAAGAAATATTACTATTACAATAACATTTTCATTATTAACATTTTTAAATAGCATTTAAAGGTCCCATGGCATGGCATTTTTCTATTATTTTTTAATGTTTCCTGAGGTGTACTTATATTGTTAGTATGATTTTTACATCATAAAATATCATAATTTAGAAATAAAAGGCATTTTTTTCTATACTGCTGTTTGCCCTGTGGCTGAATGCCCTGCTTCAAGAGGCGTGTCTGCTGTGAGACTTCAGTAAAAACGGCTCTGTTGTGATTGGCTGACATCTTTGCATTTGATATGAGCTGAGGGGGCGTGGTTTAACGAGGTCTACGAGGGACGAGCTGGCACGAGCTGCTGCCAGAGAGACGGATGGACCGGAGTTCACTTCACATCGGTTCTGTCAGTCTCAGTTCAGTGAACTGTTTTAGTTACAGCATATACTTCAGGTTATTAGTCTATTTCTAGTCGGAGGGGCTGTCACTCAAGTCAGAAAGTTAGTAACTTTAGTAAATTATGGATCAGCGCTGACTCGAGACGCGAACCGTTTAGAACGATTCAGTCCGATTTGGTGAACTGATTCGGTTCACTAAAAAGAACCGGTTCAAAAGAAAGTTCGTTCGCGAACCGGACATCACTAATGTTACCAGAGACTGAGCTCAGCGATTGCTAACAAAGTTATTTATAGTAACTACTGAGTTATGAGAGCGCTGTCAGTCAGCGCGAGTTTATTGTGTTTGTATCTGAGAGTTCTGAATAAACACGAGTCCCAGTCACACCGAGTCCATCTTCATCATTATTACCAACTTTGTAACACATGCAAAGTACCATTACAGCTGTCGAGATGAACGAGTTATGAGTAAGTGTTGATAATACCATTATTTTTAGATGTTCCTATCATATGGAAAGCGCCAGTGACTTGCATTGAGTACACAGCGCAAACAAAGACACAACAGCAGTAATCGAATGTAATCCAGTTTATTGTGGGGAAAGCTGGCTAGCCTAGCCCAGATACCCTCACGCTTACCCCCTTCTGCTTAATCTCACGCCGCGTTTGGTGCCTCCGCTGTGGGCCAGATGCAGTACTGGGGGTCGGGGATGTTGGAGGCCGACCGATCAGTGCAGCCCGAGCCTCGGCGTGTGTAAGGTTTATCTCTAAAGATGTAACGACTGTATGCACATTGTAGAACAGATAGACGCGACGAGGGCGTACAAAAACACTGACTCACAAGATAGAAAACACGAAAACACCGTTCTGTCGGGAGAGAGAGAAGCCGCGGCGTGTGCACGAATAATAAATAATTAGCTACACATAATAAATCACTGATCACAGATCAGAAGGAACTGAAAAAAGACTTCTGTTTTCATTTGTACATCCAAACACTGAGAAACTGCCAGCGTTCACTCGTTCACAAGCAATGATGCAATGATCTCTCGAGCGTTTGCATGGGCGTGCCAGATTCTCTGGGCGGGGGAAAGGGAGTTAACCGTTCCTGCTTGGACGTCAAACCAGGAGACTTCAGGATTGGCTCGTCTGGCCTGTCATTTTCTCAAAGGCAGAGAAAGACAGCCAGAACTCGGGTTTACACCGATCAACATTTCTATCCACTTGGGGACAATATTCAGGCTAGGGGAACTTATATTAATGTTTAAAAACCTCATAAAATGAAAATTTCATGCCATGGGACCTTTAAGAATAAATATAACAGTATAATAATAATAATAATAATAATAATAATAATAATAATAATAATAATAATAATAATAATAATTATTATATTTTACTAGAAAACTTATTTTACAAAAAAAATGATGGGTTACCTGTTAATATGCAGACAGCCTATGACTAAAAATCATTAGAAAGGTCTAAGGATTTATTGTACAAAATATATTATAAAAATCTGTGCTTTTTATCTGTGATATCAATTTCTTAAAGTCTATGTCTTTAATATGAAATATGAGCCTCTTATGCATCCACTGTGGGGATTAAAACTCCTGTACATTGAAGAAAAACGTATGGATTGTCAAACTTTAGGGTAGAAAATAATAATAATAAATACTTCTAAATAAATGTATAATTCATACTGGAAACCAGAGGGCGCCCTCGAGCAGAAACTCCACATTTGCCTCAGAAGATGTAATTGTTTGTTTGTTTTCAGGAAATCCCTTCCCTATAGAGACAGAGCGACACGTGCCATAATCTGAAGACCACGCCCACCGGGGGGGAAACAATCAAACCGTCTCAATTGCCTTTGTATTGTGTGAGGCTGCCTCCTTGTCATTTTGGATTTAATAACACAAAACAGAACAATGTATAAAAGCTGATATGTGACAGGGTGTACAGCAAACAAGCTAAACAAAACCCAGAACCAAAAACCCAGAAGTTTTTATAAGCCGTTGACCCAAAAAACGAGCGTTTAAGGACAAAAAAAGTGGATTCAGGCCATTGAAACATAGCGCGACACGTTATATTTATATTTATATATATATATATATATATATATATATATATATATATATATATATATATATATATATATATATATATATATATATATATATATATATATATATATATATATATATATATATATATATATATATATATATATATATATATATATATATATATATATATATATATATATATATATATATATATATATAGCGCGACACGTTATATTTATTTATATATATATATATATATATATATATATATATATATATATATATATATATATATATATATATATATATATATATATATATATATATATATATATATATATATATATATATATATATATATATATATATATATATATATATATATATATATATATATATACACACGTTATATACACCCACTAGAGGGGAACGTGATCGGCGACAGGAAATATAATATATAAAACTGACATTTGGATATTTGACTTAACAGTGACAAAATGTTTACTGCACACATTGACATATTGAGGCATACTGAGTGTCAGGATCCCAAAATGTACCCATTCTTTCTGCTGAAGCGTCACTTCTTATTGCCTGTATCCACTTTTATCTTCTTAAACGCTCATTTTTTTGGGTTGACATTATAAAAACTTATTTCTGTGTTTTTTAGCTTGTTTGCTGTACACCCTGTCACATGGCAGCTTTTAGACATTGTTCTGTTTTTTGTTATAAGTCCGAAATGACAAGGAGGCAGCCTCCCGCAATGCAAAGTCAATGGAGAGCATTGCATTGTTTCGGTGTGGGCGTGGCCTAAATACGCTCTGTCTCTATGGGAAATCCCTAAAGTGAAGCTCGCGCTGTAGGCTGAGTAAAACGAAGATAGAAACGCTTTGACTGATTAATAATAAACATGAAGATAATACTTCTGCGACAAGATATGGTGTATTTGAGTTCTTCAAGCCTTCTCTGGTATTTTCATAATAATAAAGTATACAGTGCTGATTGACATTCTGTGATAAGAAGCCACATCAGCTCGACTGATAATATGAAGTGAGTTAAAACGTGTTATTAAACGTATTTTGTTGGACAACAGGTTTATGAACACTTCACACTGCTAGTTTGTGAAGATGTTTGACACGTGTTGCTTTTTCAAACGCACGTTATAAGCGACTCAAACTCGCAGTCTTTCAGACGGAGCAGCGTTTACTACTGATCACAGAGCCGCTCTTCACTGACACGCTGGGCATTTATTTATTTTATAAAAATCGCAGCCTTTGCGCTTTTCATAATTGCACATAACCCAAATCGCGATTGCGGTTCGATTTCGACCATGTCGTAATTTCGAGATGATGTGACGTTCTACTCAGAGCTGTTCACATGCTCGGACTGGGAATTGTGCTTTTCTATGGTAGCACTATCAGTGCCTAAATAAATCTGCATTGGTCATGTGGTACAAATAGAAACTCTCCAAAAATTCCCAGCTTTATGAGGACTTGAACGCTTTTTACAAGTTGAAATCTCATAAGTAATTACAGTTATGACATGGCATGAACGCACCTTTAATACCAGGTGTAAACAGGGTCTGAGGGTCATGTGACAAGGGGGCTTTGGCGTTTTGAGTCATGTGACAAAGGGGTTTGGGTGTGTCTTGAATTAGAAGATTCTGTCCCATCTTTCAACAAAAATGTTCTATTTTATCTCGCTCTTGCCCCGAGCGTTCTCATTTTGTCTCATTCCCACAAGTAGTGCTGGGCGGTATGACCAAAAATTTATATCACAGTATTTTTCAAAATTATATCGGTTTCACTGTGTATATAACGGTCTTTTTTTTCCCCTATGCATGACTGGGTGTTAACCACATTTTCTACTAATTGAGAGAGGAAATACTGCAGTAGATTGACTAGAATGCCCTATTTTACTGTCATGACAAGTGAATATTGTAGAAAAACACCACACTAGAAATTAATACAGGTTTACAAAGTCCCACAAAATGATGCTGTGCAGAGACAACAACCAATAAAACGCATGCAACACACTCATTACAGACACACGCAAATTAAAATATGACCATGGGGAGAAAAAAAAAGAGTTGAGGGCACCTTAAGCATTTTAAAAATCTAACCCTAGCTATATAACAAAAAACTGACAAAACGAGGGGGAGAAACGTGGAAGAACATTTAAACTGTCTAAGGATATTTTCAATACATTTAAGAGCACTGCAGTCTCTGGACAAACAGCACACGTAAATTTAAGACCGAAAGGATAAAGCAGTTATATTTTTTTCATTCTTCTTTGAATTGTCAGTCTATTTAATTGCTTACATCATTATCTTCTGTGTAGCAGAATAACCCATTGTGTCATCGTGGTCGTGATCAGACGCACAGTTCAGTGTCCTTTGCATACATTTCATTTGAAGAAGACGTGATGAAATATGTGCGCATACACGCTGGCGGTTGGTTTTTAGAGCACTAGAGTATATTAAATATGTCCATAACAAACTTAAACGCGCTCACTCCGGTCTATATGTGCTATAATATGATCCGTGGAGTATGTTAATCTCAGCTCTGCGGAGAAACCGCTAGCTCTCTCGCGCGCCGCGTGTAATTTGAATTCTCCGCTGAAAATCATTGGCTGAACCGAAAATCTCCCCCTATAACCTTAAATAGGGCATTATTTGAGGGGACAGCCATCTGTAGTGGTGTCCGAAACCATTGTGGATGTTATTGAGTGCACTCATTCAATCCCGCATTGCACCGCAATGAGTGTACAGCCAATGTACACACAACGGCTGTCCAAATTCACGCACTCGTTTTCATTCACTATTTCAAGTGAACAATATAATGTAGGGAATAATGGTGAATGAGGCTTTAGGGGGTGATTTCGGACTTCTTATAGGCTGTAATGCGATCTCAGCTGTGCTCTCACTAAAGTGCAACATTGAAACGTGACCCTTCAAACAGTGACGTGCTGCGCCACGTTCCGAACGTCCGAACGCGACATATACTGGTATCATCATAATTCATATCATAACAAAAATAAATACTGGTATTCGGTATGAACCGGTATACCGCCCAGCACTACCCACAAGCAAAAGCCCATAGGAAGAGGTCCATGCAGATTTGTTTTGGTCCTGGTCCAGTTAGATTCTGTTTCATTCTGGTGTCCATAGGCTATTTTTTCCAATGTGAGAGACTTGTGCTTGCTGTTATTATTAGATATTAATATTTAGCAGGAGCACACAAGTCAATTCTTTTTCCTGCTTATCAGTACCTTCCCTCCTGCTCCCACACTCAGCAATTAAAAACTTGTCCTGCGCCAGACTCTGATCCTGTTTTTTACACCTGGTATTAAGATGCGTTTTGATCGATCGGATCACAAGTAGCCAAGGGAGACACATTCCCGTTTACACCTGGTTAGGGCTGGGCGATATTGCCTAAAAAAAAAAAATCAGATTTTAGATTGAAATCGAATTCTTTTTTTTTTTTTTTCTTTTTTTTTTTTTTTTCTACTTAAAAAAAATCTCCAGATAACAAAGAAATTGAAACAAGTTTTAACTTTATATTGTTTATGTAAAATATTTCTGGCTTGGTAGCACATACCTGGGGACCAAAACTTTCAGCATGTGAATAAAACCCGATTTTTCCAATTTTTATGATTGGCACCATATATATTGCAATATACATATCAAAGGTTTATGAATTGATATGCAGATACAATTATTTTTTTATTAACAACAGCTAATGTTCAAAAAAGTATAGGGAAAATGTAAATATTCTGCTCTTATTAAATATAGGTTAACATTGTTCTTTTATAGTCGCACTGAACTGACCAACAGCTTATAAATAAAGGAATTATATATAAAAAAAGACTATTTCTTCCACAATACAATACCCCTTTAAACTTTTAGTTTTACAAATCAAAACATAAAAAAATTAAAATTGGATAATATTTAGTGCTTGAAAATCCTTAAAGGGCTTGAATTTCAATCTCAAAATGTTGTACTAGCCCTGAGATGAATAATGACAACAACATTAAATCCACGTGGTGTTACTACAGTAAATCATGGTGAATGTTGGAGATTTGTGACTGAAACCGCTGATCTTCTCTCATGTTGTTTCCACATCAGCTGTGTTTGATCTGATATCTGGGGTTTATAACAGAATTCTGCGTCGAACGCTTCCACTAGATCTCGCAGTAGCGATGTTATTAATACTGTGGTGTGTGTGTGAGCTGAGTTCCCGCTGCGCTGTCTATTACTGCTCCGAGCTGAGAAATGTCCGTGCAGCTCAAATGAGTAACGGTAAGGCCCGGGTATACTTCGGCACTGCCCGCATGACGTAATTTTCGTCATTCGGAGGGCCTGCGGCCGGCCACACACCCCGTCCGCGCGCAGCCCAAATTTTGAGACCGCGCGGACAGTCCGCGTGCAACTGCGCATGCGCCAGCAGTACAGAAGAGTCCACTAGGTGGCAATACACACAGTATTGAGCACAGTGTTCAGCCGTTGAAGAAGAGTGTGAAAAGACCGGTTTAAAAACAACACGCTTGAAAAAAAAGAGAGAATTTTTTTATTCTTCAGTGTTTCTTCAAAACTATGTTGCATGCACTACAGTTCTTCTCCGATCATGCCCAGCGAATGTCCCGTTGATGACAGGACTCAGTGCTGCCCTCGGATGTCTGGTAGAACATAGACACTTTTTTACTGCGCATGTGTCGAACGCGATCATCCGTGACGCGTCCGGGCGCGGTAAGTGAAGTATACCCGGGGCTTTAGCGTGGTTCCGTTCAGACTTCAAACACACTTTGCAGCGGGGTATTGTTTGTTCTGCGACTGATGCCGAAAACCCGAACCAATTACAAATGACACTGTATGTTATAAGATGACGCCGTCCGTGTTGTTTGTGTATCTCTGGCAAACCCGCGGGGGGCGGGCTGAGCCCATTCAGAACTACAGGAGGCCATGACGGGCACGTCGGCGGATGTTAAAAAAACCCCCTGATTTTCATTAAAAAAAAAACAACGTAAACTACACATTTGAGTTAATCGATAAAATGGATTTATCGCCCAGCCCTACACCTGGTGTTTAAATCCGTCTCTTTTTTCCAGTTTCAACCACTTCTGTCCTGATTTCTTTGAGGGTAGGGTCTATGAGTGGGTAAATGTATGTTTTTTTTTTTTCAGATCTTTTGATCTAATGGACAAAATAAGCTTGCCCAATATGCATATGAATGCAAAAGGAGATGATGGAAAAACACGGAGAGCATCAGCTTTAGTTTCTGCCCTGAGAGCCGCAAGACCAGCCGAACGCTGTGAGTGTTAGAAATCAGGAATGGTGAGAGAACATTGTGCTTGGTACGCTTTTCGTCTTCAAACCAAACTTTGGTTTCCAGCCGACAGAGTTTAAATCACGTCTGGCTACGCACGTCCCATAATGTATTTTGCGCTGTTTGAACACAATCGACAACATGAGCATTTACACTACGAAAGCAATCCGGTCGAATGCGTTTTTGACTCCCTCTGGAAGTGTTTGAAAGTGGGCAAGCTCAAAACGTTTTAGACCCCATTTATGCATTGTCCAATTATGATCCGATCGACCGAAACGCATCTTAATACCAGGTGTAAACAGGGCCTCTGTTGCGTCGGTCGCGATCAAATATTCCCTCAGGAAGACCCTAAAATCAGTCATAACTCATACTCCGTGATCAACCCTGTGGTTTTCAAAGTCTGATGTTGAATCAAATAACTTAAACTGGACTGGAGACTGTGATGAATGGAGATGACTAAATGCAGAGAGTCACTCAGTGTTGGGTTTGTTGTTCAAACTGAACGTTTTACTACATCAAAATGCATTGGCTAAAGTTGAATTTTCATTGATGTCTAAGACAAAGTAGTTTTTCTGCATAGTTCTGCATGTTTAAAACACAAGCCAAGCCACATAAAAGTGCATGGTTGTTCAGATCTGTCAGTCTATGGTTTTGAGTTTTGACAGTAACGGGTTAAGTTCACCTCCTCTTTTTTTTTGGATTCTCTGCGCACCGCCGTCTCTCTGCATGTGTAAGTCCTGTGGTATTTGAGGAAGTGTTCTCTGAGAGAGGTGTGCTGCTTACTCTGCTTAAGTCCCGTAGGAGTTTCCAAAGCCGCTTTGATAGGCCTTGTGTGAGTGTAGTTTGTTCCATTCATTCAGGCATTGAGAAGAATGGAAGTGAAGTTTGCTTTGAGAGCTCCTCAGAAAGATGGCTGGCTGAGAGAGATGGAGGCATTGTGTTGATGCATGAACAATAAAATGTGTTGTCCAATTACTCTTTGTGCACAGGCTTACCACATGAAACCTTTCCGATATGTGAATATATATCATTCGGCTTTTTATGATCTGCAATCAGCGTCTAGTCATTTATGTATTTGCTTTTCTTTGAATCAGAGGAATATTGTTTCAACCGAACAGCTGTTGTAGCCACATGGATTCATAATGGTTTTCTTTATTATGATATAGTAAAATCTAGTTGCAAATAATCAAGGTATGTTTTTCGCATAGTGAGAATCATATTCAATAATTTTCTTTTATATGCATCAGTATAGCTGTACATGCGTCTCTACTGCAATATTTTCTCATGTTTTATTAATCATGCCTTTTAATATATGAGCAATTATATTTTAAAGACTAATGTATTTAAATAGATGAATCAGAGTTTTGAATCGATTTAAGTAATTAATGTTTGTGATTTTCACAATAGCACAATGCTATATTATTATTATGGTTTTTAAATAGCTTTAATATGTCGTGTAGTGTTAAAATGCTTTATGGATTGTCGTCCGTGGAATGCGGCACTTACCGTATTTTTCTGGTTAAATTGAGCCAATTGCAATCCATCGCACCGCAGGACTTCCAGACGCGCGTCAACGCACCTTTCCATTGACTTTGAACGTTGAAATCACTCGCTCCTGACGCTCTATTCGTGTTTGGTGTGAACGCAGTATAAGGCCCCGTCCACACGGAGACTCGTTTAGCTGTATATGTAAAAATGTTGTACTGTATCAGCGTTTCGGCACATGGATTCGGCATTTTGGGAGCATGAAACCAATATTTTTTGGAAACCGGGTCCCAGAGTGGATCTATCTGAAAATGACACCCTTGCGTTTTCGTGTACAGCCTATCCGTATAATTTGTGAGACGGTGATGTCATCACACCACGTCCCGCACAGGAAAGACTAGCTTTGAGCACTGTTGAGCAGAATCGTAAACACCTCTGACTGACCATTGTGCTCACGCGCTCATCAAATATACCTGTGATTGGCTACAATGACCAGCGCTTCAAAAACATGTTATAAATATACATCACTGACGCTTTTCACAGAGCGCTTACACAGATACACACAGGAACGTTTGAATACAGGCGCCTATCAGCCTACAGGTCTGCTGGTCGACTCCTGCTTGTGCTTTCAAACGCTCCCGCTCCTGCTTTCATAACACTTTCAAACGCTCCATTGCGTTGATCATTGTAGCCAATCACAGACCCATCCGATGAGCACAATGGCCAGTCAGGGGTGTTTATGATTCCAGCATGAACAGCGCTCAGTGTCACATTTTTTAAATTTCAGTACTGACTTGGTATCTCGGTCGGTACTTTTGACAGCACTAGAGGAATCATGGCAGCCCTATACTATTTTAATAAATAATTTGATGGCCTAATAAAAATCACAATCATTTTGATGATCATGATCAGAATTAATCGTGATGATAATGAATATTCAGATTTATGTCCATTCCACGTTTTCATAATTAGTTTAGTGTTTCAATCATTTCTCAGGTCCCGTTTCCTTGTCATGCTTTGGTTAGTCATTTCGGTAACCTGATGCATGATGGTAATTTACAACCACTTACCTTGTAGTTTGTTTCCTCGGGTTTGAGTTGTGTCTGGCATCTTTTGCATATCTTTATGATGTGCTTGCCAGTGAATTAATGCTTGCACTAATTTGGATGATTACATACCTGTCTGATTGAAGGCGTGGAAGTAAACACTGGTTAAGAGGTTTAATGAGAACCAGCCGTTTGGAGTCGCATCCATTTCCGGAAGGCATCCTGGAAAAGGTGCCAGCTCCGCACTTCCATAAGAGGTCTGGCACATGCTGAAATTCGTTTTTTCAGTGTTTTTGTGTTTGTGATTTGTCTTTTTGAAAGGTCATCTCTGAACTGGAGCGGCTCAGCTGAACTTCCTGCATCCTGTAAATATTCTGGCATTCCACAGACATGCTTGGAATATTTGCACGGCTCACCAAAAAACAGTCTCTCTCAACAGCAACAGTTGCTTAAAGGAATGGAATTTTTTAGTATTAGTTAAACAAATGGACATCACATACTATGCTTTTTTCTTCTTCTTTTTTTTTTACAAAGTTACCTTTTGTTTTTTTTATATATATTCTTAATAATAGTTTAACGTGATTCTTTCATTAAAAGAGAGACCAAAATATCAGATACTTTGACTAGTAAACAAGTACCCAAGCAACCACATATCAATGTGCTAATGCATTTAGAACACCTTAGAAACTGTGTAAGAGATGCACGATTCTGGATAAAAGGAGAATCACGACTTTTTTGTTTAAAATAGAGATCATGATTCTCCCACAATTTGATTTGACAACTAAACCAAACATTTAAGTTACTAAAGGTTCTAACAAAATGTTACTTGCTGCATGCAGTGTATTTAAAAAAAATCTTTTGAATGAATGATTCAATGAGAAAAATATATTTTTAACAATCACTTACAATTTTTGTTGATAAATAACAACAACAGCAAAATATAAACTATATACAGTATAAATATGAGCTACCTTATAATTACAATGTCAACTTGCTTATCCCGTTACATGTACTCTTTTAATTCTATCCATCAACCTACAACAAACCATTTTCAATCATCATTTGGTGCCTGCCTTCTAAAATCTACTACTGATGATGCAGTAAATCCATTATTTGACTCGTTAATGCTGCGTCTGAACGAAGTCAGCAATGCACTTTCGTTCACTCCTCACGTGCTTAACTTACCATTTACAATGCAGGGACTGGAACTACAAATATACTAGTTATAAATACAGTAATCATTACTTTATTTGCGCAGAATAAGTTTGTTGTGATTTCCAAGGTGCATTAATGTTAGCTGTCTCCCACTGATAGCCATGGCATTAGCTAGCTTTGTGGTTAGCGTCTATGATAAGTCATAATTAAGAAATATGTATACTTTTTCAAAATAACGGGCAGGGGAGAGATGATGCGTCTCATGCTGTCAAACTGTCAGACTATTAATACATCTTATTCAGTCACATTGTCAGAGTTAAACTTAGTCAGTCAACTGTAACAACCTAACGTAATTACCAGCTCTCTTGGCTTTCATGTAACGTAACAGCAAAACTGGACTTGGCAGTTACAAATTTTGTCATGTTATTAGAGTTAAGAGAACTGATGGGGATGTTCTTTTAATTGTTATTCAAGCAATGTATATCTCGTTGCCAACTTACATGCACTTCACGGATGATCTCCGTTGTGTTGTGAATGCAGCGCTCAGCATGACTCCGCTGGTGTTGCCAACCTGGCACATTGTAGAGTGCCCTCTGGTGGACAAACTATGAAACGCCAACACTCAATGTGTTTGAGCTGTGTTTCGTCCGTTTAAAAAAAAAAAAAAATTGAATATTCATTTATCGGCCATCATAAATGCCGATACCGATAGTTTGGAAAAAGCCTAATATCGGCCGATAATACCGGCCCGCCGATGTATCGGTCGGGCTCTACTTGTAAATCGAAATCGAATTGAATTGTGAAATTTGTGTCAATACCCAGCCCTAGTAATACCACATACTTGTTTTACCACCTTAGCCGCGCTCACCCTTTGGAGCACAGCCATATTCGCCAGCAACGTCCAACAACACCTGCAAAGCATCTAAACGGTACAAAGAAATAACAGAGGCAGTGGCCAAAGACAAAGTATCATATAGCCAAAGACATGCTTCAGCCGAGCACTGTCGAGAAGCCAGGTTATAAAAATCTCATACACGTGCTTGACCCACGCTATGTTCTTATATATCTTTCTCCTGGTCCTTATTTTAAATAGATCATAAAAAATATCAATAATTATCGATATCGACCGATATGAAACACTTATATCGTCATACAGTTTTCAGCCATATCACCCAGCCATAGTCTGTGAGGCAAGTATACTCTTACCATATTGGCACCGGGTTTCGGTCCCCAACCCTAATTGTAACAAGCTGGAATTATTTTCGTGCATTTCACCCGTAAGATTTTCTTTCTTTTGTTTCAATGTTTTGTTCCTTTTTTTCCCCTTTCTTTCCTTCTGTCATAACTTCAGATCTGTCATCCAGCACAATAACATGCTGTTTGATTGGTGACATTCTCAGATTTGTAGATGTGCTTTATGCCACTCATCTTCACATAACAATCTTGAAGACAGAAGCATGCAAATGTCATATCGGTTACCGCGTATTTGCAGTCGCGATCTAACGAGTGTTTGGAGTTTGACAGTGCTCATTGTGTGCATATGAAATGTGCCGAACCGGAGGGAGCTGCCGCTTTTCTCCTGTCCTTCACTCCTGTCACGTTACCATCACTCAAACCCCTTTTGAATTAAAGTTGAAGCGTTGTGTTGTAAACACGGCACCATTAATGCGCCATAACACGTGGATGAGAGCAATTCTTTGAGTTTGGAGAGGAGGTTGAAAGACTTCTTTCCCCCTTCTTACTGTTTGTTGATCCTTTGAGACTTTAGCTAAATAACAGCTGAAAGATTTTTCTTGCTGTATGAATGATTTATATTAGTGTGGCGCTGTAGAAACAAGAGATTAGCCAAAACAAGTAGGTTTTCTGAATGTGCAAACCTTTAGAAAAATCAATTTTTTATTTATTTTCTTGCAGTATTTATGATAAATGATTTATCCATGCACATGAAGATTAGAATTCATGTTCTCTCCCTCTTGCAGCGACATCTCCTCTCTGATGATGATGAGGGTGGGGCAACCTGTCACTCACATGAGATCCGCCAATAGCGAACCGCAACGATCTAACAATCCAATCGATTCCCCTTGGACAAAATCAAGTCCCGCCTTACAGAGAAGAAAATAATATCGCAACTTCTGGCTCATGCCAACTTTAAGTATGAGCAATTGTAGTCATGATACTTGCCTTTGCAAACGTCCCTAAATATAAACCGGTCTGTACTGAAGCGCATTGGGAGCTAAAATGACTGGTTGCGTTGAGTCCTTACAAACTGCCACTTATCTCTCTGCTGTTATCACTCTCTTTCTGACTGTAGACAGTGTTGTTTACTTCGGTATTCTGGCGGTTTCTGACAGGATTGGGCTACCCAACACTTTGGCTCCCCAGATAAGGAAATGCCACTTCCTTTGGCTTCAGTAAAGCCGCCAGTGAGAACTGCAGCTTGACTGAAGACAATAGTTCTGTTTGTACTCACACACACAAGCGTATAATCTGTCATTATCTCCAGTGTGCTCCTGATTAACCTCAACCACAGTCTGGTCTGTGTTTGGACCCTGTCAAATGAGAAGTGTCAGAAAAACTCGGGCTGGTGAGGGCGAGAGATGAGCGCGAGAACTCATGGAAGTGACAACACGATTGCGTGACTGCTTTTTTAACTTTGAAACATTTCGCTCAAATCAGAGTTTACAAGACATGCCAATGCCAACCAGATTGGATACAGTGTAATGTTTGGCACTACAATTGCATCACCCCTTTACACTGTCTACTGATACTAATGCTGAGTTCAGACTGCACGACAGTGTTAATTTTGACAGCAAATTTTGATTTAGTTTTAGTCGTAGTCTGTTGACTAAAATGCCATTTAGTTTTAGTCATATTTTAGTCACCTGAATTGTTTTTAGTTTTAGTCTACAGTAGATTTAGTCTCCTAAAATCTAATGAGTTTAGTTAAATTGTTATACATTAAGCATTTAAGCATTACATAACCGACTGTCACTTGAACTGACATTGACATAATTTTGTTTTTGACATTAAAAATACACGAAAGAGCTCAATTCACTTTTTTGTTTGTTTTTTAAAAACATCTAATTAGTTTTTAAAACTTTGTATTTCTGTTTTAGTCAGTAGGCCATATCAGGTTAAGCTAAAGCTTCAAATAAGTTTATTTATTTATTTAATTTAATTTATTTAATTTCAAGTAATAAAGATTTTTTTTAATGGTTTTAGTGAACTATTATAACCCTGATACTTTATTGAAAATGTGTCAAATACTGGTCTTTCCTCCTGACTATGAATTAAATGGGAATGTTAAATGTTAAATACAGTTTATTGTGTAACCAAAAACGAATATATAAATGCGTGACTTAATTATAAACAAGCTCGAAATACACCGGGACTCTTATTTGGAAATGTCTGCGTCTCTGTTACTGTTGCAGGAGCACATTCAAGTTCAGATGAGGAGATAAAATATGCATTGTTACCGTGTTACCGTCTAAAACAGATTACTATATAAACATCGTAAAGTAAACATTGTCATTATTCATCAGCATTAGTTCATAAACAATTGCCTGGCATAAATGTGTTTTATTCATTGATTATGAGCCACTCTGGAGCGTTAGATTGGGGTTGCGTGAGCCGTGTTTTTAAGCGGTTAGATCAGCATGTTCAAATCAAATGTGCGCATCTGTTACACAGGACATCAGTTCTGACTGGATCTCTTCCCTAATCGTCCCTCCCTAACGTTTTCGTCTCGTTTTTTATTTGTTGACTTGACGAAAATGACAGTTGATTTTCGTCATAGTTTTTGTCATCCAACACTAGTTTTTATTTAGTTATCGTCTCGTTTTCGTCAATGAAAAAAGGTTGTTGACGAAAATTATGACAAATTATTCGTCAACAAAATTAACACTGCTGCACGATTGTCGAACTCGTCGGATCACGGCTCTTTTCACACTGCATGACTATCTGGGGCAGTTTAGCTCCAACCCTGATCAAACGCACCTGAGCATGCTAATCAAGGTATTTAGGGTACCTAGAAAATCACAGGTAGATGAGTTTGATCAGGGTTGGAGCTAAACTCCACAGGACAGTGGCCCTCCAGGACCGAGTTTGAGGGACCCTGATCTGGGGTGTCATTCAGTCACTGCTGTGTTCACACTGCACGATGGATCGGCGACAGGAGGTTTGACACTGCATGACTGTACAAGAGGAAGAATCACAGACAGCTCTGTTCCATCCACAAATTACGTTTCACAAGCAAACACACGTGAGATGTGACAAGGTAACAACGCGAGATCACACGTGCGTCAGACCGGAGTTCTTTTATTGTTATTAAAAAATAAAGACTGCAGAAAGTTTGCGATCTAAATTGTCTGTGCACTGATTTACAGCGAAAATGGTTGGGTAGACATAGGGAGCAATGATTGTGTTCTGCAAAGAGAGTTGGAGGTAAATAAATCATTTTGCAATGTGCTGCTGTTGCGGCTGGACAAGCAAATGTTTGTGCTTTGTTTCTGTTTGATATACAGTAATTGTAAATATATCTATTAAAATACTGATATTCTGGTCTATAACTTCTCCCTGAACCTCCGGCTGCCTTGTATCTTGCACTCTCATTGGCTGTAGGTCATCGCCGATGTCATTTTCAGTCAGAACACATTTCCCACAGCAGGATATTGAATCGCAGACAGGTCCAGATATTTAGCATGCCAAATATCTCACGGGCGTGGGTGACTCGTCTGCGATTCTCTCTGATCGCGTCTTTGACAATTCACACTGCGTGATTGTCACTCACGTGTACGAGCACTGTTTTGACTCTAATTTTGGGCGTTTGTCGGCGAGTCAAAATCGGGGGTAAAATCGGGCAGTGTGAACTCGGCATAAGTGTACAGCATCATGCTGTGTGACATTGTACATGCAATGTATTGAATAATTAACTGTTTTAACACTGAACATCTGTGAATCAAATTATAATGGAATGTTTACCAAAAGTCATTTGCACTGTTCATATGGTAGTATTTAATTTTGTTTCATTTTTATATCTTACACCAATACAAACTTTGTTACAAATCAAAGTAAAGTGTGCTGAAAATTTGCACACATAGTTCGTCATCACTTTGTCCTTTTGTTTTGTTTTGTTTTGTTTTGTTGGGAAATTACTAACCAAAAGTTGCTAACTTATAATTTTTTGTGCACACATACAGTACCGGTCAATGATTTGGAAATATTACTATTTTTTATGTTTTTGAAAGAAGTCTCTTATTCTCATTAAGCCTGCATTTATTTGTTCAAAAGTACAGAAAACAAATATTGTGAAAATTGAAATATTACAATTTAAATTTGAATATACTTTAAAATATAATTTCTGTGATCAAAGCTGAATTTGAATTACTCCAGTCTTCAGTGTCACATGATCCTTCAGAAATCAATCTAAGATTATGATTTATTATCAATGTTGGAAACCGTTGTGCTGCTTAATATATATTTCTTTTTGCAATCTTTTGATATTTTTTCAGGATTCTTTGAATAAAACGTTAAAAAAGTTTCATTCAACTAATTTTTCATCAACAAATCTTGGAAAACTGTTAACACTTATCAGTGATAACAACTTGATAATAGCTAGCATCAAATCATCATATTAGAATGATTTCTGAAGGATCATGTGACACTGAAGACTGGAGTAATGATGATGAAAATTCAGCTTTGATCACAAATTATATTTTTAAGTATATTAGATAGAAACCCATTTTAATGTGTAATAATATTTCACAATATTTACTGTTTTTGATCAAATAAATGCAGGCTTGATGAGCATGAGACTTTTTATATATATATATATATTAGTAATATTTCCAAATTTCTGACCGGTTCACTGTATGTAAAACTGATTAAGATGCAGCAATAAATCAGATGCTGTGCAGGATTAATAATTTCAATGAATCAGTTAAAGGCGGCATGAAATCAAATTTTACAATTTGTATTTTTATATTAATATTGTAGTGTTTACTATAACTGATTTATCTGTGCACTTCATTATTTTTAAAAAATTCATTTACCCTTATAATCTTTAATCAAATATGTTAGCTTTCCCTCCCCCATCGAAACACCTCTCTTCTCTCCTGGTCATGTGCTATGGCGCGAGGGCGGGGTTATCGCCCCGTCTCGTTTCTGCACCTCCTCTCAGAAACATGTCACTGATCGTGGTTAGGTGCATTTTTCTCGGTATACACTACCTTCTTCAAGAAGGACTTGAGGCAAAAAGAGAGAAATATATGAGAAAATAAAATCTTTTTTAATGTAAAAATTACTCAATATAGTCGGACGAACAGCTTATCGTGACGACTCGCGCTGAGGAATGCAGCGTGTGAACGCGCTTACGGCGCGCCCTCCTTATAAGGGAGAGCTGAGAAAAAAGCTTTACAGAAATAAAGCCATAAAAGGCTTAAAATAAGTCAAATCTGTAGCATAAACCAGCGAAAAGTGAGGAAATATGCTCCGTAACATTATGTAGAAAAGATTTAGAAAGAAAATACATTTATTTAAGAGATAGATTGAGTTTTTTTCCACAACTGAGTGCAAACTTCAAATCTGCCTCCATTTTGTTAGCAACGCCCAACTTCCAACGATCCAATCAATTCCCGAAGGACGAAATCAAGCCTCGTCCTACATTTTTTCTAATTTCAGAAGCCGTTTCACTCGGATATACGTCACAATAAGGAGAAAAAGATGATCTCAACTTCCGTTTCATGCCGACTTTAATTTTAAAGAACCGATGAAAATAATACTAGATTAACCGATTGATTTGCTCAATATTATTCCAAGACAGTGTCTGCATGGAGTCTTGTTAGATAATATTGATAAACAGCCATTTTTAATTGTTTAGATGTATTAACTAACTAGGTGGTTTTATAATGTAAATGTAAGTTATTGTTCGGTTCTGCTGTGTAAATTGAGTTCTTTGTTTTTGTAGAAAATCTGAATTAATTCTATTATTCATATGCTTTTGTGTTGATTTGATATTTCATTGAAAAGATGCTTTCTTCTGATAATAACTTGTGTTGATAATAGCTTTTTGATAGTAGCTACTTTTATCAGTTGTTAGATTTTTACATTTTGAAAGCTTCCTCAGCCTTTGTGTTGGACAGGAAATATCCTGTGGTGTCATACGTCCTTGAAGAAAATTTCCACTCACACACTCATACAAAAATAAACTCCTCAAACACACTACATGCTCTTTTTCTTGGAAGCACTACAGAAATACACAATGCACAACCCAATCTCTTTCATGTTATGTCATTTGTGATAGTGACATTTATCTTGTAGTTTGTTTTTAAGACGCTGCGCCAAGTGAAAAGTGTCTAGTTTAATATCTTCAGCTCCATATATTTGTGTATACGCACAGTAAAATATTGAGTAAAAAGTTTAATGTGTCTGTCCTATCAGTGTTAGTTCTGTTGTGCGTCTTGCAAGTGAGAAGTCAATAAGTATACCTGCCAACCGCTTCCAGATTTCAACCCAAACCTGTGTGAATGTCCTCAATCCAGGAGGTCTTGGATATATTGAGGATGTGTGTTATCATACATAAACATGCGTTTCTGGACAGTGTTTGTAATGTAATCCCTCTTTAGAGTTGCATTTCTCAGTGTGCAGTAATGCCGGCTGTAGATTAGTCTCCCTTAGAGATGTTCAAGCAATTCTTAATAGATTTTCAACATGAATTTTGAATAGTCTGGGGATTAGGGAGTCGAGTTATGTGATATTATGAGCTTTGGGCTGAGAAGATGTGATATCTGGATTTCCCAGTGGGAAACGCTCAGGGTTTAGGGTGAAGGAATATTGCTCCAATATAAAACCTTCCCATTAAAAGTCTTTTTAATACATCTGTGGTGATTAAATAAAATGTGTAATGCTATTATTTTTGTTTCTTCCGGGACACGGGAACGAATTACAGTGGCCTTGGGTGACACAAGCACAAAATTAACAAACATAAACATGAAAATATAATGACAATTCAGTGATTTCTGCTGTGAGGTTATCCAGAGTTTATCAACGTAAATGTTATCGCGAAATCAAAGTGATTATCGTTTATTGCTCAGCTCTAGCTGAAAGTTACACAGCTATAATGTAACCCCATGATAGCGTTCATAAACGCTGATTAACCTGTGGCATTAATGGGACAATGTCTGTTTGTCAGGCTCCGCATTTTGTGTGTGTGTGTGTGTATTGATTGTGTTTTTTGAAGGCCTCCGTTGTCCTGCTGGTGTCTAATCTAAGTCTCTCCTCTGGACAGATGGTTGATGCTGTGCTATTGACTGTGAAATAAAGGGTCATTACCCTGCAAGACACACACACACACACACACACACACACACATACACACATACACACACACACACACACACACACACTTGTTCGTTAAGAAGGCCGGTCTTACCCCATTCATACAGCCCAGCATTGTGACAGATGGTCAGATATGGACATCATCTCTCTGGCATATTTAACACGCACTATCCCATAAGCTGAGATGATTCTGGTCTTTGTTTGGATCCAGTCCAGCCTCTTTGGAGGCCAGACCAAGCAGAATTAAAGAGAAAACCATTTCAGGCCGATAGGTCAAACACACAAGTGAAAATGTCCTGGAGACTTTCAGCAGAGGGTTTGAGTTTGGTTCTTATAAAGTGTGAAACCGCCTCTGAATCAGTAAATCGACACATTAGCAGTCGAGAACAGATGCCTTTGTGCTGTTGAATTGAACATTGAGTGTTTTAAAATCATTTGAAAGAAAATGAGCTTTGTTTTTGCTGCTCTTACACAGATAGTTTGTGGGTATGTTTATAATGTTTTTGAAAAAAGTCTCTTCTGCTCACCAAGGCTGTATTTCAAATGATCACAAACACAGTAAAATAGTAATATTGTGAAATAATTTTACAATTCAAATAACGGTTTTCTATTGTGATCTGGACGCATGCGCGAGAATATGACGTAGCGCCGGCGTTCGGGAATCCAAGAAATACACACTTAAGCCCCTTTTTGAGAACTACGCCGAGACCTAAAGCACGATCAATGTAGAATCCAACAGCTTAGACACGCGCGTCTTCCTCTGCTCGTAAACAAATCGCTTCTGGGTCATATGTCCGAACGCCGGATCTGCGTCATATTCTCGCGCATGCGTCGTGGAGGCATACACGGAAGTCGAGAACAAGTTGGATAAAGGTGTTATTTTGATTTTTTTTTTGCGCACAAAAACTATTGTCGTCGCATCGTAAGATTATTGTAGAGCCACTGTGTTGAGATAGACTTTGTAACGACGTTTTAAGTGCCTTTCATGGATCTTGGAAGTGTCAATGTACTGAATGCCAATGGAGGCCTGTCTGAAGCCTTTCTCAGCCATCAGCTTTCAACTAAAATATCTTCATTTGTGTTCCGAATATGAACGGAGGTCTTACGGGTGTCCAACGACATGAGGGTGAGTAATTAATGACAGAATTTTCATTTTTGGGTGAACTAACCCTTTAAAGGGATAGTTCACCCAAAAATTAAAATTAACCCATGATTTACGCCCCCTCAAGTCATCCTAGGTGTATAAGACATTCTTCTTTCAGACGAACACAATCAGAGTTCTATTAAACATGTCCTTTATTAAACCCCGGAGCCGTGTGGATTACTTTTATAATGGATGGATGCAGTTTTTTGGGCTTCAAACTAGGGCTGAACGATATATCGTTATCGTATCTATATCTAGATATGAACTTTCAAGATATTACTATCGAAAAAAGCAACGATATAGACGATATAGATTTCCCCTCTCCGCGCTCGCCCTGCATACAACTCTGGCAGTCACAACAAACATCAGTTTGAGTGCCCTTGAATGCACCGCTAAAGCCAGCGCGCACGCGCGCACTACAGGGACTTGAGAGGGGGGCGGCGTTTCCATGGTGACACGTCATTGCTTGTCACGTGACAGACCGCAGCAGCAACAGCGCTGAATGAATGATGATCTGCTTTTGTCATTTTTTTCCTTTTTTATTCAGAATATTCACAAATGTGTTAGCTATGGCATGAAATATCTGATATTCCGATTGTCAAATACATGCAAGTGGAAGTATATTGTTGTTTAAACACCTTTATAACGATCGCGTTAGTTGAGCTGTATGCGCGATGGCCGCCGCCGTGTAATGCTGCCTTCACGTGCTCTCGGAATTATCGTAAATACGAGTTTCCTAGGTAAACATTGCACATGAACGCCCTCACATTTTGAATCTTGAATGCAATGCGCTCGTAATCACGATTTCAGAAGTCGGAATCATCCAATTTCCGATAGCACGTGCAGGCAGCATTAGTTTGTGCCGCAGACGCAGTTCAGAGAATCGGATCTGTTGGATTTACAACCTCTATGTTTACAACACGTGAATTCATCCACTTCTCCCGAAATACTTAAAAGTAAGTGGCTGGTGAACTGGGAATAGAATAGAGTAAACATTGAAGTTACTTACAATGTGTATCTGATATGAATAAAACGTGTCGAATTATAATGGAAAGGATTATTATTACCTCTTCAATAGACATCAGTGTGTATTTTACAAACTCTAAATGTATTGTTTTTTTTTAGTACTTATGTGAATTTAAATGTTTGAAACCTAAAATAAACAGTATGTGGTTGAAAACACTGAAAAGTTGTGATATATGACAGCTCTGAGCGCGCCTGTCTCTGTTGATCATGTGATGCACTTGATCATCCGCTCCAGCCTAGACTGATTACACCTGTGTGATCGTACATGCGAAAGGCTTAAAAACTATACATTTTCTGACACAAATTTTTGAAATGTAGGCTTAAATCAAACACATTTTAATTCAGATTCTGGTTTTCACCGAACACGTAGTCATATCGTATTGTATCAATATCGAGATATCTGGCATGAAAATCGAGATATGAAATTTTGTCCATATCGTTCAGCCCTACTTCAAACTTTGGATTGCAATTCACTGCCATTATAAAACTTGGAAGAGCTAGGACCTTTTTAATATAACTCTGATTGTATTCGTCTGATAGAAGAGTGTCATACACGGCTAGAATGGCTTGAGGGTGAGTAAATCATGGGGTAATTTTCATTTTTGGTTGTTTTCATTTTTCATCCCTTTAACATCTCTTTTGAATAAAGTAAGTGAATGACATGAGGGTGTGCAAATGATGAATGTAAAATAGTCTCTTTTGTTATTTTGAAGTAATGTTGCACTCGCAAAACACTGAGGCTGGGTCTGGCCCCTGAGGGACCCTTGATAGCGTCCTCTATCAAACACCCTCCAGCTTTGTGCCTGTCAGGGAGCGACATGCTAGTAAATGTCAATGATGACATGGCTTTAAAAATCCAGTGTGCTCGCGTTTCACGCCTGACAGAGATTAATGACTCTTCTGTTGGCTTCAGAGCCGCCCGTCCTCCTGCTTACAGCACAGCTGTACCTGTGAGAGACAGAGCAAACAGTGATGTGCTGTTTTATTGAGATTCTGTGAGAGAGCGTGTGTTCTGTGTGGTTGGTTTAAGACTCGTCCTGTCAGGGGTGGTGAATGAATCGGTCTATTGATGAAGCAGACCTAAGCTACTATTGTTCTCACCTAAACGTCATCCTGATTAACATATGAGGCATTCTCCCACTACTAGTTTGATTTAGATTTGAGAGTGCTTTTCATCGCTTGATTTAGATATTACTAATAATAAATTCATTCATATTTTATATATATATTTTTTATTTACTTATTTATATAATGCATTTATTTTATTGATGTATTTTTTTTTTAGGTCTTTGATTGATTTAAATATTACAATGAAACTATTCATTTATTAATTAATTTACATATTTTATATTAATAATTTATATACTTATTTACATGTATTTACTTATTTATATAATGCATTTATTTAATTCATTTACATATTTTATATAAATATTTTTTATTTACTTATTTAGTTTATATAATGCATTATTTATTATTAGTGTTATTTTATTTAATAATTTCTTGTCATATTGCATTTATTTATTTTAATATGTAGTTTAATTGATTGTAATAAAAAATATATATAATAAAAATAAACAAATACAATTTTGAATAAATTTTGAATTTGCTGCATGTTAAGCTCCAAAAATGACAGAACGCCACTTTAAAGAGCACCTATCATGGAATTTTGAAATTTACCTTTCATATAGTGTGTAACATAGATCTAAGTGAACAAAAACATCCTGCATAGTTTGAAATATGACTGCACCGTATATATAGTTATTTTCTTTCAAAAGTAAGAGTCGACTCGGAGTCATTTTTAAGAATCGTTAGAAGACCGAAGCTTTTTCTCTGACTAGATGACGTCAACTTGTCAAGTTATTTGAATACGATACGCCCACTTATTGCGCTCCAAGACGCCAGTGAAAACTAGAAAACATCCTGGCCACGAGACGCTGTGTTCTGAAGTGCCACTCAAAAGCAAACTTCTTTCATCTGCCCAAGGATGAGCATTTGAAGACTAAGTGGCTTGAAGACAAACCATACATCGTCGCGATTGAGTGTTTATTAGTCGTCAAATGTATGTTTCGCGATCTCCGGAAGCTTTTATTATGGACTTCTATTATGGCACATGGTTCTTCTTCGTCTGTCTGTACATGGACTACATGTGCACAGAGCGCCCTCCGGCTGCCAGTATGAATTGAAAACAACACATAAGAGACTCCATCGCTCATGATTAGGCTATCTGTGCATTTTGAGGAAGTATTGAATAAAAAATACTCCTCTGTTTAGAAATTTGACACAGACATATGAGAATCTATCAATATGTCTCCTCATCTGCACACTTTTTAACTAAAAGCCATGAGGGATGTTGATTTGTCGCGAGTCTTCGTGAGGAGAATAGAGGAGTTTTTTTATGAATGAGATCAGCTGAGGCTCATATTACAATCAAACGGTACAGACGCGGTTTTCATATTCATAACTCCTGACACATATTAACAAATTACTGTCACTATAAGACTTTGATGGGCGTTCCGTTTCCGAAAATATCTGCACAGACTATACCAATCACAACTGACTGGGTCATCGGACCAATCACGGCAGATTAGCGTCACGTAAAGGCGGGGTTTTGAAAAGTGAATCACTAAAGGAATCATTTGAGAATCGCTGTCAAAACAGGTAAAAATAAATGCATATTATAAGAAAACTAGTCTTTTTTGTCATTGCATGCATGCAAAACTGTTGTTGGGGACTTCTAAAACAATATTTGGAACATTTGAAATGCCACGATAGGTGCTCTTTAACATAAAAGTGATATGAATTCATATAATAGTTGAAAACTGTACAATAGTAAAACGTACTGACATTTAATTTGTTAAATTGTTTTTTCCTTCAGTGAAAAACAACTTGGATTTGTTTTGTGCACAGTCTAATGAACAAAGTTGTGATGCTTTTATGGTGGTGATAGTTTGTTGTTACTAGAGGTTTGGAACAAGAGTGGGTAAATTACATAGTTTTTTTTGGGGTGACCTATACTTTTTAAAATAACTAGATGGATCTATTGAAAGATTGATTCTGTTATTGTTTTATTGTGTGCTGGCCTGACCTGTTCCAGTTTTGGCTAAACACAGTTGCGCTGTGAACAACAATAGCTGATGACTCAGGGCTTTGAGCACCTCATCAAAAAGTGTTTGACCTCACCGTGTGCACAATCGAACGACTGAACAAATGTGCTGTTTGCCAGCTCTCATTACTGATGTTCATCAAGTTTTAAAAGAGGAGGAATGCTCTGCTAACTTATTTCCAGCTCATTCTATGTGACACATTGATCAGGGATTCTGTGTTTTGGTCCTTTGGCTTTTTAAAATGCTCTTGAAGTGTCTGAGGGCTTTTAAAGTGTTTGGCCGCAAGAGCTTTTGTTGTCACTGATGCTTTTGTCCTGTTGTTTGGGATTGTGTGTGTGTTCTGTGACTTCAGGTTCTTATGAAAGTTTAGGTTAAAAAACCTCTTAGCCTCCGAATTAATTTTTTTTTAATTCAACTTTTTTGTTTACTTAACCATATTGTTGATTAACATAAATCAATAATATATTATCATCATGGCCATGGGCGTCGGAACCATTGTGTGTGGGTGGGACAAGACCCACCCACTTTTTCCGATCAATGATATTGGACCCACTCACTTTTATCGTCTCTAATTCAGCACATGTCTGTTTACCTAACCCTAACCGATAAACACGTATTATTAAACACATGTTAGACGCTGTATTTCCACTTTTCTATTTTTTTTTATTTATTTTTTTTATTGAAAATAAATGACTTTCTGATTTGATATGTGATGGGAAAAGGGAGTAGAGTGAGTTCGGCAAAAGGCGGATTCGAACCTCGGGTCAATTTGCGTCAACTTGATGCCATGCGTCTTACCCCTACACTATTGCCACCCTCAATGATACAGGGATTTCCGTAATTTTGTCTGGCCCAACCAGACGTTTAGCAAACAAGGCAATATATTTGTACTTTAATGTAAATGGCATCATCTCCAGTAAAAATTTTCTGAGAAAGAACCCACCCACATGTTTTTTGCTTCCGAGGCCCATGATCATGGCCCAGTTTTCAAGATCCAGTCAAAAGCTGATATTCAATTTCCCTCAGAATATGTTGCATTAGTTAGTTAAATTCATTGCAAAATTCATGTTTTTTTTAAGTGCAAAGCATCTATTTAACTGTCATCACTTGTTTTGTTTTTTTAATGTTATTTAAAATAAAGTAATACATTAATGATAAAAATAAAAACATTATATTTTATAATTTTATTTTATTAATTAAGTGATGTTGTTTTTTCATCATTTCTGGAATTGTAAAGATGAAATCTAGTGTTAAAAATGTAGTATTCCCGATTCGTCATGCTCAAGCGTTTATCCTGGTGTGAAAAGAAATTGTGATATTAATTTAAGACTCAAGAAGAAAATTATTTTTGCTGCTTGTTCAATTTATTCAATTAAATTGAGCTGCACAGTCACGGTTTCATTGCGTTCAATCTACTTAAAGGGTTAGTTCACCCAAAAGTGAAAATTAGCCCATGATTTACTATCTTAGGTGTATATGACATTCTTCTTTCAGACGAATAAAATCGGAGCTATATTTAAAAAGTCCTGGCTAATCCAAGCTTTATGATGGCAGTGACTTGTCGTCTCGTTTATAAAGTCCATAAAAGTGCATATATCCATCATATAACTGCTTCACACTGCTTGTGTAAGAAAAATATCTGTCACCCCCCTTTTTGAGAATACACATGAAAATGCACTATCCAAACGTAAAGGGCTGTAATTCAAGAATGCTTTGTAATACAGACCTAAGTTTGGTCTTGTTTTAAGCAGACACTCGACAGATTATTGCTGAAGTGAAACTAATTCAAAATATGAAAGTATGAAAAAATTATTGAAGTTTAAATATACTGTAAATTAAAAATACTGTACTAAATATTTTTTATTTTATATAAAATATATATTTTACAAAAATGTTTTAATCTAAAATTACTATAAAATCAAAGCCATATGTCTTACCAAGTTGTGTTCCAGATTTGAAGTTGATATCACAAAAATTGAAGTTCCCATGAGATTTTGTTTAGGCGCTATACCAAAAATAGCCACCGGGTGTCATTTCTAATTCCATTGATTGTTTTTTTTAATGCATTTTCCTGTAAATTTCTGTCCAAATGTCACTTCCATCACAAAACGGTCACCAAATATGGAATCTTGAGACTCAGACCTTTCCGATTATGTGTTTTGTCAAGATTAGAAAAGATTTTGATTGTAAAGTAGTTAAAATAATGTCGTAATATGAAACATGAGCCCACTAGAAGTATGGTAACGCAACGTCCAATTTCAAAACGGTTTTCACGGGATGAATTTTGAGTTCGTAAGCTTTCGAATGAGACCTAATTTATGATAATTACGAAAATATATGAAACGAAAAAAAGGCGATCAAAAAAAGAGTGCCAGGTGTCCCGCCAGCAGGACGGTGACAGTAAAGAGGTTAAAACTAAATACTAAATACTAAAATAACTAGCTTCCGGCGGTCTGTGGTACGCAAGTCGACTAAAAGAGTAACCCCTGACGTGATGTACAGGAGCATCACAAGCTTTGACACCTCTCGTGGATAGGGCTGGGCAACAAACTCAAGCCCCTCTTCTCTTATATCAAAATCCTCCGCCATTTCTCTTAAACATTCTAATTAGACTCAAATTCATGACCGGTGTTTTGTTTTGCTCCATCCTCTGTGCATCTGCGTTCGTCAATACACATGCGGCAAGGGTTCAAGGGTCAAGGGTTACTCTTTCACCGTAAATCGATGAGTATGGCAATCCGCCGGAAGCTAGTTATTTTAGTCTATAAAGTATGGATATTTTTCTTACACAAACGCACCACTTCGCTTCAGAAGGCCTTTATGAACCCCCCGGAGCCGTGTGGAGCAGTGCTATCAGTAGGGTAAATGTTGAAATGATGTGTTGTTTTGTGTCCCGTGCATCATTAGACACAAACTAACTTTAACTTGTTCAGCAAAGTTCTCCTTTTAAACTATTGCATGACCATCGTTGACCTGAAAGTGCAAACTGATCGTTTAAGAACGGTTATATGCTGACGTCCACTGTAGCCTCGCTGAGAATGCACTGCATTGCATGTTTCATAAAGCAACGATGCTTAAGACACCAGCCCTTTATTCGCGGAGTGACAGCGGTGCTCATTATCTCCCAGAGTTCCCTGAGCTCATTAAAAATGTGCATTTGATTGGCTGTGCTGACATGATGATATATGCCGAACATTAACCCTTCCTCTTCTACCTCTTGTCATCTCTTCTTTCATTCTATTTCATTGCTTTACTGGGATCAAGGGGCCACGATCCCATCGGTTCATTAGGAGAGTTTAAGAGCGAGAGGAAGGCGCTGTGAGATGATGCTCAGAGGACGACGATCTGGTCACTTGCTCTCCACCAGGGGTTGTTCTTGTGTGGCATTTAGAGAAGACACTATTAAAAGACGAGGTTAATTAGTTTTATCCGTGTTTGGCTTCGTTCTCATTAATGCAGGATATTCTGGAGAGATTGCAGGCAGGTTTGTCTTGGCTGGTCCACCTCACAGATTATCTCATCTGAATGTGCTTTTCTGTTAGTTTAAACCGAGAGTGTTTCAATAGATGACCTTATGTCAGCATGCACACAATTTAATGTATAGTGACGATAAGTAGGGGTGTCACAAGATGCCACGAGATCTCACGAGATTAAACTCTGACGAGATTTCTGTGAGGTGTGAGGGTGAAGTTGAGATAGAATATGCCAACGCTACATTTACATTATGCCTCCACTGTAGTTTTGCTTTTTATAGAAATAAAAACAATGTAATTTAGGTGGATAAGTAGCTTCAATTCCATCAGGTCATCCATCACGAGCTGTTCGAGTTGTACATAGGGCACAGCACTAATCATGTGAAGAGAAGACCGGAGGATTCGTTGTGCAACAGAAGAGTCAAACAATTGTCTTATATTTTAAAATGCGTGCACTACAGCTCACTATTCACAGAGTATGCATGATCGTGAAATTGAAAGTGAAAGTAAACGGGAGCGCACATTCAAACACGATTTCTATAGGTTACCGCTGTTAGAAAGCGTCTCCCTGAGGCACGCGGATATCTCCCAATATGAAAGCTATCTCGTTGTAACCATCTCTTAGCTCTGTATCATGCTTGAAGGAAAATTTGGTCTCTTTGCACTTTGAATATTGAGTACTTTATTTATGGTAATATGGTTATTGTTTGCACTTAATATCTACGATCAATTTGTGGGAAGGAGTTCAGTTAGGAGGTCAAAAGAAGCTCATGTGCAGTTCTGAGGTCTGAAGAGACAATCATACAGGAAAGAAGTAGGGCTGTAATCTCCCAGTCGATTATTGGTCGATACGTTCTGGCTCGACCAAAATTTTGATTGGTCGATTTCTTCCAGCGTTCATTTCATTAGTTTTTGCCGCGTTCATTTCATCAGTTTTGCTGCGCCGCATTCATTTCATCAGGTGGAAAGCAATAATTGCTAATGGGGGTGTTTTCAGAGCACCCCTGTTTCACAGGTATCAGTCTGCCTTCAGAACACCCCCATTGTTTTCACTTCTTTTGGATTGGCCCAACCAACTGGCGAAGAGAAGTCTCTCGCCGGTCCTTTGTTTTTCATTCCCCGCTGGCTCAAACGCACGCCCATAGCGGTAAACTTGAGGAACGCCCATCAACATACACATGAGGGGAAGCGTCACAACACCACGCTTCAGTCGTGCCGCAAAAGTGGATCTGTACTGTCCGTTTTGCCGCGTTCATTTCATCAGTTTTGCCGCGCCGCGTTCATTTCATCAGGTGGAAAGCACTAATTGCTAATGGGGGTGTTTTCAGAGCACCCCTATTTCACAGGTAACAGTCTGTCTTCAAAACACCCCCATTGTTTCCACTTCTTTTGGATTAGCCCAATCCACTGGAGAAGAGAGACAGATTGAAGAAGGCTAGTTTTCTGTAACTTATATTATTTATTTAATTGTGAGAGCGTTTTTTCCGCTCTTGATCTGGCTTGTTTAATAAATATTCCTTTTTTATTAAAGTGGACGTGCCTTTTGTGTTAAAGAGTAAAAGCTTTAAGTTAATAGTCTATTCGTGTCTCAGCCGCGAAGCTGAGCTCAGCTGAGCTCCTAACGTTTGAGCTGCACAGAGCGGCTGAAATTATACTGTCTGTCAGTTATTATAATACATATGACAACAATTGTCTAAATTATGTTGCATATTCCTCAAAAGTTCTTGTGATGATATCTAGTTGACAATAGTACTATATTTTGGGAAATCATTTTTTTCCTAACGTCATTTTTAGTCGATTTTTAGTCGAAAATTTCAGGACTTCAGTCGACCAAGATTTTCTTTGGTTGATTACAGCCCTAGAAAGAAGCCAGTCAGTTGAGTTTTTGGCAAAACCTTTACAGTGCTTGAGTATTGTTGTCTTTTACTGCATATGATAATTCATACTCAGAAAGTAGAACTGAACTGAAATGACATTCATTACAAGATGATGAGATAAAAACATTTCAAATGCACCTGCTAACAATTTTTCTAGTTGAGGATTTAGGATTTCTTAAAAATACTATGTAAAGATCTTGTCTCGTTCTCGTGAACCCAATCTTGTGTCTCTTTTCGTGAGAGAAGTGCCTCGTCACACCCCTAACGATAATTAATCCATTGGTGGATTTACCAGCCTCAAAAGTGTAGTTATCTCCATTTTAGGCCCCTGTTATGTTTTTTTGTAATATTACCTTCCCTTTTTTCAATATTCCCTTTCATGCGGTTTGTGAATGTAAATATTTTTCTTGTATTTTCGACTTTACAACATTGCAGAACAAAGTTATTGTCTCCCAAAAGACAGAATTGACTCAGAACCGCCTCAATGAGTCATTTTTGTTTCGAATCTGACTGCGTTACAGTTGTACGTCACTAGAAATGAAATTTGCGTAATACCCTACCAATGTTGTACATTGACTGACCACGAACAACTTGACCTTCCCTGAAACGTCATTTTCTCTGACGTAGACATGTGCCGGTAAACGGTAATACGATATACCGCAATAATGAACATGCACAATATTGTTATCGAGGGCACTTCAAAATACCGTGAATAATTATTTATTACGAATTATTCAGATTTTTAGCGCACTGATGTAAATAGACCGTGCATGAGCCGAGCACATGGCGGAATGAGGAGACACGCTGAAGTGCACATTCATTCTTCGACAGCAGAGGGCGCTGACGGAACAGCAGAAATGCAGCCGGTTCCTCAGTTATCACAACCTAATACATAATACTTAAAGACTTAAGGCTATTCATTTTCAAACTTGCATTTTATATTTTAATCTGGACTAAATTACATGCCCTAGATATTGTTTGAATATGTTCTGACTGTTGTTCAATCACACACTTTACAAGGCTCCAGTATTTAACATTAGTTCCTTCATTAAGAAACTTACAATGAAAAATACTTCTAAAGCATGTATTAATCTTAGTTAAATGTACATTTCAGCATACCTATTGTTCTTTATAATTCTTTTGCACTTTAATCTGTTTTAAATATTTGTTTACTTTATACATTTTTGTGTATTGCTTTATTGTATTTAAATGTTTGGTTCTTTTGTTATAAGAAAGTGATTTAACCTGTTATAGTATGACAACACTTTTTTTGCAACTTATTTCAATATCGTGATAATACCGTATACCGTGATAAAAGCTTCAGCAATTAATCGCAACATGAAAATTTGATACCGGCACATGCCTACTCTGACGGCTGCTTCTCAAATCTGGCTTCTCAAATCCAGGTTATTTTTGGATCTCATAATCACTACCTGTAAGTATTATTAATCATTGATGTGTATATTTTCTACCGGATGTTCAAAATACGTAGTTTTGTATTGTGTAAGTTTCTGGCTAACTGGCTATCTCTTGTTATTACTATCTTACGGAAATACTTCTGCTCATCAGCTGTGCGCCATTATTACCTAAAACTGTCTCTATTGAGGCAGATTGTCTGTCGTTCTTACTACTTTGAGTAAAGATAAAGGCTTTTTTTTTTTTTTACACAAATGTTTGTTCCATTAGTCATTTATGTTAGTGCTGGGCTAACGCATTGGCGCTGTTATTGATACAGTTCCCGCATGTGTACCACAATAAATGAGAAATACACACATGGGTTTGTTGATGGACATAACGCTGACACATCTCCTAATGAACCTCAAAATGAAACCTCAAAACAAAATTAGGAGCCTTTAAAATAGCATAATGGCGTCATTGTTGTAAATATTATTAGTAAAAATAACTGTGTTCTACGTTGTTATATTTTAAAATGTATTTATTCGTGTGATTTTCAGCATTGTTCTTGTCTTCAGTCATTCTGATATGCTGATTTGCTGAATATTTTTGATTATAGATGCTTAAAATGGTTAATAATTCTGCTTACTAGTCCTGTGGAATTTTTTTTTTCAGGATTCTCTGTTGAATAGAAAGTTTAAAAGAACAGTTTGAAATACAATCCTAACATAAATGTCTGTTTCTTTATTTTTGCCGTATCGCTGGGGCCGGTTGACCTGTTGTACGTTAGTAATCTGACTGAATATTGTATTTCAGTAGCCTGACGTCGTCATACTCAATTCAGAATATGAGTCTGATACTGCTCCGTTGGGCTGTGATTATGGGGCGTGTTTCAACTGAACCAGGAAAGACCTCAATTGGATAGACCTACAACCAATCAGAGCAACGGAGCGTCAACAGAACTCAACTGCACTGTGTTGCCAAGTCCGCGGGTTGAAGCGACCCCAATTATGTGATATACAGACCAGAGTCCTGCACGGGTCCGATTTTAAAAACCCGCACCCGCCCGTACCCGCAGTGCTTAAACCCGCATCCAACCCGTTTTCCGTCAGCAGCACTAAATAAAAACCGCACCCGACCCGACCCGCTTAAAATAGAACCCACACCCGACCCGCACCCGCAATAAAATCAGTTTAGCATATCACGTTATAGACACACTAACAAAAATGTTTATTGCCAGCATACAGAAGTTATTACACGACCATTAACACAAGGACAACTTCTGCCGGGAGCTTAACGTGGCTTAATCTGTACTGTTATTAAGGCTGCGTACACACTGCAGGGCTTAATGCTCAATTCCGATTTTTTGAAAAAATGCGTTTTTTTTTTTTTGCAAGGCCGTTCACATTTCCAATTAAATGCGACCTTTTGTGATCTCCTGTGTGAACGTGAAATGACCCAGAAGTGACCCGCATGCGCAGAAGAGTACTCAACGGTCAACGACGTCACTTGTTGTTTACGGAAGTAGCCAAATATGGGTGTCAGCATTGGAGTTCGTTTAGCTTTATTAAAGTTATTTTCGCAACGGAGCCAGCACCATTACAACCTTCTCATGTTAAGAAGAAAATTAAAAAAGAGGAGGAGAGCAAGGTTTTTGGCCATGGCGTCTTGTGGAGCAGTGGTAGCAACGTCGGTACATAGTTGTTTCTTCTCATTCCCGCCTACTTCAACGTACAATGATGACGTTTGTCGCGTGTCAACGACGTGCGGGTCGGATACATGTGACCTGGCAGTTCAGACTGAAGACGCATTTCAAAAGATCGGATATGTATCGGATTTGGACCACATACCCAAGTGGCCTGGGTCGCATTTGAAAAGATCGGATCTGTGTCGTTCAGACTGTCATGAAAAGATCAGATACAGGTCACTTAAGTGTAAAAAAATCGGAATTGGGTCGTTTCAGCCTGCAGTGTGAACGCAGCCTATGAGACCAAATTAAACATAATACTAACGTATACTATGTACAAAAAATCAGATGAGCCCAGAATATGAACGCAACGCGTATAATTACACGTTAAACGTTTTCCTACCATAGAAAACAATTATAAAAAAACACTTGACGTGGCTTAATGTACTAAGACAGTGTTATTAAGAGACCAAACTCTGGAAACATAACACAAATACTGTTCGATAGAACTGCTTGTGCTTGGTTTGTTACCACAGTTATCTGCGTGCTTCCTCAGCGATGAAGTTCCACATTTGCGTCTATCTTTTCTTAAACTCCTCATGATCCATCTCGACGAGTGCAGGCAGAGTGCGCGCGGTTGTGATTCTTCTGTGAGGGCACGCGCGGCCACAGATAAACTGATATGGATTTGAAATTTTTATCAACTTGGAATACAGGCAAGGCATATTTTTGTATATGCATATTTTTAGGAACACATCTACAATATACATGCATATATTGTTTATATATAGGCCTATATTCGTTTGCACGTGACTGTTTAAAACCCGTGTTTAGACCCGTGTTTCTCCCATGTCCAACCCGACCCGCACCCGTATCCGACACACTAGGATGTTTTTCACCCGTTTCAGTAATATTCGTGCAGGACTCTGATACAGACCCAGGAATGTGAATTCCCCCCCCCCCGGGAAAGGGCTTGTTTTTGGCTAGTTTTGAGTAGCAATTGGGTGGGTTTTGTTGTAAAAACTTGGCAACCCTGTCTGCATGCACGCTGGAATAAGTAACGTTAGAAAAAAAAGATGAGTGTAAACGATCTTTGCCGGTGTTGTAAAAAAAGAATTTAAGGATACACAGAGTACTCACCAACACGATCATCCTTTCTTAGAGAAATAGTAAAGGTGAATGCATATACGAAAAAGGTCTCCGTTTAGGATTAGAACAAACTCAACCCAAGCGCCTTTGATGACGTGGATGATTACGTTACTGTTTATCATCTGTCCATCATCATCTAAAGCCCACCCTGACAATTTCATTGGTCCGAACAGTTTCTCTTTGGGCATAATTACTCCTCTACGAATTTGTCCGTAGAGGAGTAATGGTGTGTGCGGGGCTAAGTTCGGCTGGCATCCAGGCTAGTATTTCAGACTAAAATGAGACAAAATGTAGAGCAGGACTATATATATCCAGTGAGAACTCTGATGTGCTTCATGTACAAAATGCAGATGGATAAAAGTGAGGGGTTCAAAAAGTAATAGAGGCATTTAATCGTCCTCTAGTTAAAACATGTAAGAGAAAAAACACCATTTGATGAGCTATGAGTAAGCGGAAACCTTTCGTATGGGCAATAGTACTTTAGCAAACGCCGCTGATTAAGCGAGTCAGTTTACAGGCACTCATTTTGAACTGGTTTGCTGTGTTTTGGTATATGCAGTAATGAAACTGATAATTTTGATCTGCAAATACTGAGCTATCTGGAACCAATGTTAGCGCTCTGTCGCTGTTATTAGCGTGGGTGTTTGCTGCTGTCTCGCCTCTCTACATTATACCCACAATCCTCTTTGTCTCAGTAGCAGGGACCCTCTCGTTCCGGGAGATTCCTGCTGTTTCTCACCTCCGCTGACCTTCTCCTCGCTCATCTCATTATCCTCGGCCCACACTGAAACCTGCAGACTATGACACAATCTATAGCCACACTGTCTACACGGCCTGATGCGTCTAACACTGTAACTGCTGTATAAATATGTGGCTAATTGCGTGTCTCTGCTTTAGAAGGAATCGATCAGAATGGCGAATGGTATTTTGAGATAATGGATGGTTTCTGCTTGTTGACTGTGATTTTGAGACTTTTCACACTTGTTTCGATTGCATGGCTTGATTTAGATCTTCATCTCTTTTGTCTTTTTACCATATGTTTGCGGTGGGTGGTATGACCAAAATCACCATATAAGTAATTTCACGCTAACAGTGTCCTGATGTCCTGATTATAGCTATTTTTGTTAGAAATTCAGCCCAGAAATGTTTTATATATTACGCAAGCAGTTTATTTATTTCTTTAAATTTAAATTTATTTATTTAAATCTATTTGTATTGATTTTAATTGGTCTATTTCCAATTTCCAAATTTGATCTATTTCATTTTGTATTTAAATTAATTTTTAAGTGCCCTATTATGCTATTTTAAAGGCTCCTGATTATGTTTTGAAGTCTCCTACATGTATACATGGATCAAAGGTAAAAAAACACGTAATTTTTTATAATATACACTGCACATCACCACATTGTTCAATGATTCTCAAACAACTCGACGGATGAATCCGTCTCTCTAAATTCCTCCTTTCCGCTGATGGTCAGACGGCCCAGTCTGAATTGGGCAGAAACAACGCTCATTATCATAAACTTCAGCTCCGGAGGCATCCTAAAGCTCAGCGATTGTACACACTGTAAGGACAGTAATGATGATGTCGAAGAACATTGGAAGAACTAGTTATTCAACCCAAACCTCCATCAGAATGACGACTTGAGCAGGACATTTCTCAGTGATATGCTACTCTTTTTGAGGTACATTGAGATGTTTCAACTGTAATTCCTCACCATCAGCATTAACAAGTATAATTCTGATATACACTGTGATTCTGAGGCACAAGCCTGTCCAAATAAACTGGTACTGACTCCTCTTTCAAGAGCAAGCGTTTTGTGAATCCCACATTGGAGTAAAATGACGTTTGAGGACTGGTCAAGTTATACGTGGTCAGACAATGTACAACATAGACGAGCATTATGCAAAGATCTTTTCTTGTGACGCAGTGGGATTCGAACAGAAAACGACTCGTATTGGTTCAGATTGGACCAATCTTTTGGGAGACAATAACTTTATTTATTGTGCACTTTCGACTTTACAACTCTGTAGAACCTTTACATTCACAAACAGCTGTATTACGCACTGCATGAAAGGGAATATTTGAAAAACCATAATAGGGGCACTTTAAAGGGTTAGTTCACCCAAAAATGCTCTTTCACTGTAAGTCGACTTGCGTGCCGCTGACCTCCGGAAGCTAGTTATTTTAGTCTATAAAGTTTTAAATATGGATATTTTTCTAACACAAACGCGCCACTTCGCTTCAGAAGGCCTTTATTAACCCCCCGGAGCCGTGTGGAGCAGTTATATGATGGATAGATGTACTTCATAAACGAGACAACCATTATAAAGCTTTGATTAGCCTGGACTTTTTTAAATGTAACTCTGATTGTATTCGTCTGAATGAAGAATGTCATACACCTAGGATGACTAGGTGAGTAAATCATGGGCTAATTTTCATTTTTGGGTGAACTAACCCTTTAATGAATCTAATAAAAATCTGTCTTTTACTCTCCCTCATGTCGTTCAAAACCCGGTCATCTTCGGAACACAAATGAAGATATTTTTAATGAAGTCTGACAGTCCACACATCTACCACTTTTGACGCTTCAAAAAGTTCAGAGATTGTAAATCTAATGCATATGAATTGAGCGGATTAGTCAATTTCCTGAAGAGTCTTGATCGCTTTATATGATAATCAGATTTAATTTAGGCTTTTATTCACATATAAACATTGATCAGCAAACCTAAACAGAAGCTCAACCGAACCTGCTTGATGCGCAAGAACAAATCCTCATGGTTCTTGTGGAAGCTCAAACGTTCTGTGTAAAACGTGATGCATGTTGATGAATGTGAATGAATCCTCTTCATGAGTAGTTTGTCTCTTTATGAACTTTTGAAGCGTCAAAGTGGTAGTTGTGTAGCTGTCAATGAGGGACAGGAAGCTCTCAGATTTCATTAAATTATCTTCTTAAAGTCTTACGGGTTTGGAACAACATGAGGGTGAGTAAATAACAGATTTTTCATTTTTGGGTGAACTAACCCTTTAATAATAATTGTATTTATTTTAGCTTAATACATATTTTATTTGAATTATGTAAGATATTTATTCATTTATTCTTATTTAAATAATTGAATTTCATTTCATTAGATCTGTAAAAATACTGCATGGTTATAAAATATTTGAGTTGATTTTCCAAGCACATGACTGTACTGTGGTGTAGGGTGAATTCAGGGTGATTTGGGACACTTTTTCCAAGTCATCTCAATGGCAAAAAGTTTCCCAATCACCCTGAATTCATTCACCTTATGTGTTAAAAATGGGTTTTACTGTATTATAGAATAATTACCCATACTGAAAATTAGAGTATGTAGACCGGTAGAGAGCACGAGTGAAAGCTCTGTTCAGTACATTCCCTACATGTGTTCTTGACTCAATTATGGACATTCTTAAAACAGGCTGGAACAATTATTTTCCCATTATTAAATTTATGACCTGCACAAGTTCAAGTGTAGTTGGCCAATTAAAACGAAGCAATTAGACAGCAGAACTCCAGGTGTGTTCGCATCACGGGCACTGACCCGCTGGTGCTGATGATGATGATGATGATGACGACTGGAGTGGATCTGACCCGGGTCAGTTGGGACATGACAGAAACAGGCTCCGAGGTCAGATTTTCCAGCAAGGTTTCAGAATTGCCTCTGTGCAAAAAACAAGATAATTGCTAAAAACAAAATAATTAGTGGAAGTTTGCCTCCCTTCACTATTGTCCTCCCGTCAGAATAATGTGGAGAGTCTAATGAAGATCTCTCGATCTTGTGAAAATGTGTCTGGTTTCTAATTAGTGGGATATGAAGCGAGTGTAATGTAACCGTCATGGACAGGTACTAGAAAAAATGAAACGTATAATAAGTTATATTTACTCTGTGTTATGAAAGCAGGAAGTTCATAAATAGTTGAAGTAGTTTTTTTTGATGATATTAATGCTGTTGCATATAAAGCAGACAGGTTTGTTTTGGTTGTGATGATTGGAAAATGTTTGCCAGGTTTTGAAAGCTGTTTGAAATTAACTTTTCAAACTATTATAATAGAACAAATGGAAACAATAGCAAGGATATTATCTTACAAAACTCGCGGGCCAGAAGTCAATGAAAAGCAATAACTGTGACTGAAATGCCTGTCTGAAAATGGATGTCTCGTATGCACAAATTTATTCACTTGGGTAGAGAGTAGTGACACAGACAAATGTATGTTAGCATAAAAAATAGTATTTTTGAAAGGTTTTTTTCTACAAGAATTCACAGGACATGCAAACACTGAACTCGATGCATGTGTGATTTGACTAATACAATGCAAGTCAAATGATTATTTCCATGTACATATAAATGGATAGTTTAGCGGATAGCGCCGCTGTGAATACATTGTAGGGGAAACACTGTAAAGTAAACTTTCGACCGACCGCCTTCCCTGTTCAATTTATGGAAGATTTGTAGAAAGTTCCCCTTCTGATCGAAAGACTAACGCGACCAGGTCCGCTCATCATGACGTCACGTACGCATCTTGAGTTTCACTTTTAACAGTCGGTCGGTCGGTCGAAAGTTTACGTGATAAAGTTTTAAATATGGATATTTTTCTTACACAAACGCATCGATTCGCTTCAGAAGGCCTTTATTAACACCCCGGAGCCGCGTGGAGCAGTTATTTGACGGACAGATGCACTTTTAATGGACTTCAAAAACAGAGCAACTATGAATCAAATTCTAATGCTTGGATTAGCCTGGATTTTTGTAATATAACTCAGATTTTATTCGTCTGAAAGAAGAATGTCATATACACCTCGGATGACTTGAGGGTGAGTAAATTATGGGCTAATTTTAATTTTTGGGTGAAGTATCTTTTTAAGTACAAATATACTGCCTTGTTTGCTAAACATCTGGTTGGGCCAGACAAAATTAAGTAAATCACTGAATCTTTTAGGAAGGCAGTAGCGTAGGGGTAAGACACATTGCGTCAAGTTTTGACGCAACTCTACCCGAGGTTCGAATCCGCCTTTTGCCAAACTCGCTCTACTCCCTTTTCCCATCACATATCAGATCAGAAAGGCATTTATTTTCAATAAAAATAAAGAAAATATTAGAAAAGTGGAAATAAATCATCTAACGTGTTTATCGGTTAGGGGTAGGTGAACAGACATGCCCTGAATTAGAGACGATAAAAGTGAGTGGGTCCAATGTCATTGGTCGTAAAAAGTGGGTGGGCCTTGTCCGACGGTTCCGACGCCCATGGTGAAAGTTAAAAGTTGGCTATTAGATAGGCTGTTTTAATGATGAATTTGCATTAGTGTTTTTGGGTGGGTGATTAATTGTGATGTACATTTTGGAAATGTAGTATTTTAATCATAATACTATGCAATGCCTTTGTAACCTTTCACCAGGAGTGAAGTTGTGCTTTACAGCAAGGACCACAATGGAAATAAGTTTTAAACTTTGTGATACCCTTTAGAAATGAGTGTATTTTCACTATTATGTTGTCTAATAAATCAAATCAAATCAAATCACTGTCATTCACAGTGTGTGTCCAGTCTGGCGTGCTTTCAGTTCATGCCTATGGAAGCAACTTTCATAGGAATTCATTGAAAACAATAATTTGTATATTATATTATATATTATATTATACATAATATATCATATTATATATTATATTTATTATATTATATTTATTATATTATATTTATTATATATTATATTATATTATATTATATTATATTATATTATATTATATTATATTATATTATATTATATTATATTATATTATATTATATTATATTATATTATGTTATGTTATATTATATTATATATTATATATTATATATTATATATTATATTATATTATATTATATATTATATTATATTATATATTACTTTATATTATATTGTATATGATATATTATATTATTAGATTATTAGATTATATTATATATTATATAATATATTAATTAATTAATTAATTAAATTAATTTATTTTATAATTTTTTATTTTATCCAAAAAGGTTGAATTCTCACCTGTATGTAAATAAGCTAATTATTGTTGTGTGGAAATTTCCAACTTAATGGACACGGAACTTGCTAGAATTATTAAAATGGTGCCCGTTAGCCACAATCCTGCTCTGAAATTCAGGCTGTGTTACTTATGTTGTTCTATTGCTCTAATAAATTTTTCATTTTATTTTGTCTGTATTCAGCGTCATCTTCATATTGCAGGCTTGTTTCTACCTGTTGGTTGAATTTATAAACCGTGTAGTAGACAAACTGTCTCAGCATGATGATATCTCATCTCTTCATCAGCCTATTTTCCGCATTCCCTATTTCTACGGCATAACCGAAGTATCTCTCTCTTTCTCTATCTCTCTCTGGCTGTATTATGAATAGCATACTACTTTTGCAGTATGCATTCATTTTCAATATGCGTGAAATAACCTGTTAACCTACTACTTTTGCTAAGATGTGAAGCATACAATGCATGCAATACTATATCCCACAATGCATTCTCTCGTTGTTTATGTCTCTGCCCACCCTTCCAATAAAATACAGAAATATTTAACCTACATGTTAATTGTAGCTGGCTCACTCCGCGCCAGTGTGGGTAAACATGAGCGTCTGTGATTTTTGTCATTTGCGATTTCTGCCTCTCTCTTAAATTGGGAGTCTTTTGTTTCTGCCGACTCTAAATGAGTGTGATCAGAACGCTTTCTCTATTCTACAAACCCCAATTAAGCCTCATTACAGGGAAAAGAAGCTCACGGTGCTGTTTTTCCTCATTCCATTCGATGCAGGGCAGGACTTGTGCGCATTTGAAGCATGTTAGTGTGTGTGAATGCCTGTGTGTGGATGTTTCTTTTTTGAGTAGCATTTTTAGCTCCTGACAGAAAGGTCATATATAGTTTTCTGTGGTCACAGTGACAGACAGTGTTGTTAATGTGTTTTATGTGTAATTGTGTATGTGAGACTTAAAACTTGGTCTCAGCTTTAGACAGCTCGCTGTTTTTGTGTGCAATATGCATTCGACAACAAGTTCTCGTGAGCACGCAAAAAGTTTCATGTCGCACAAGAAACTTTAGAGATTCCATATATATGTTTTTTTACAAAGGTCTTTTTAGGGGGCTCTGTAATATATCTATATATATCCATTCATTTGATCACTTGGTTAACTCTGTCGTATCAGGATGCAAATACTATTTTATTTTATTTATTATTTATTTTATTCTTTTATTCTCTTTAATTTTATTTTTTTTATTTAATTTAATTTGTTTTATTATTTTATTTTATTTTATTTTATTACTTTATTATTTTATTTTTTTCTATTTTATTATTATTTATTTATTTATTTTAATTTATTTAATTTAATTTAATTTAATTTATTTTATTACGTTATTATTTTACTTTATTTTTTATTTTATTATTATTTTCTATTTTGTTATTATTTAAACAAAATAATTTTTTTACATTTCTTTTTAATTTAATTTGTTTTATTTGTTTTGTTTTGTTTTATTTTATTATTTAAATTTAATTTAATTTATTTCTGGGTGGATACTTGATTTGCCAAATCAGAGTCTCTGACTTGACTCTAGATACAGCCCACAGATGTTGATTTTTAGGTTGGGATTCAATCAGGTTAAAACTGTAAGTTCAATTGTTTTATAAAAGTAATAGCTCAGGTATCATTCATGTCTGTAGCACAAACGCCTCAGGGCGAGTTACACAATGATGTTTAATACCTAGGTTTCAAGGTTTGTGCAAACACTGCTAATAAACTGCAAGATGGACCAGACTTCATAGCGACAGTGAAATGTCTGGCTAAGTAAAACAATAAAATCCTTTATTACACTTCCAGGCCTCAAAGAGAAGCTGCTGACCTCAAAGTTATGTTACAAAACCCTTCCTGGCTCACTGCGCTGCTCTCATTACAAGAAATTGATAGATGTTTTGCTCGAGCACCTTTGTTGTGTCATCCGTCTGTTAGAAATTCATTTCTGATGTTCAGCCTCTGTCTTTTGATTCCAAGTGTCTTTTTTTTCTCCTCCACTGAAGTATTCCTGCTTTCTATGCTATGGGCGGCTCACGCAACCTGGCTGTAATGGCCAGTTATTTTCCGACTGGAGTTAGTCCTCTTCACCTGCGGCCAGATATAGAGATTATTTTATGATTCCTTTTGTGCGCTTTTGACTCTGTCAGTCAGTGACTTCAATAGGCCCGTGCTCATCTCATCATTCCCTGCCGTTATGAAGCACTTTCCAGATAATGGCGTGTGAAAATGCCCCTGCTTTAGCCCTCAGGACAGTTTTCAGAGGTGTTTCTGCAGGTCTGTGGTTTAGATAGTCGTTTGAAGGGCGGGCGAATGACTTCTCTTCTCTCGCTGATGCAGCTGGTGTCCGCACACGGCTCAATGGACTTCATTCAGTCAGAGCCAGAGTGGAAGAGAGGCGACTGAGACGGCTGCTTTCTCTCTCGGGACAGGGACGCCTCTAGGGACCTGAACTTCCTGTCAAAGTCTCACACACACGGGTCATCTCATGCTGCACTGATCCTCTTTGTGTCGCTTCCTCTTCCTTCAGCTCTGACCCAAAACCTAGGGAGCTACACAACTAAGCAATGTTTTGATGCATAATATGCACATGAATGCTGGTCCAAACAGTTGGCAGTGAAACCATTCTGCTTTATGATGCTTTTTAGGTGGCGTCACATCACTTTATTTATTTATATTTTATTGGTTCAATTGGTTTTCTCATGGTGTGTATATACACCGATCAGGCATAGCATTATGACCACCTTTCTAATATTGTGCCGGTCCCTTTTTGCTGCCAAAACAGCCCTGACCCGTCGAGGCATGGACTCCACTAGGCTCATAAAGGTGTGCTGTGGTATCTGGCACCAAGATGTTAGCAGCAGATCCTCTATGTCCTGTAATTTGCAAGGTGGGGCCTCCATGTATCAGACTTGTTTGTTCAGCACATCCCACATAGGGCTGTCACTTTACGTTCGAAAATCGATTGCACAATCGATCGGACCAACCAACACAAGTTTCGAAAACGAAAATAGGGAATCGATTTTAACCAAATATGTACACTATTATTTTTGAACGAATTAAGCAAATAAAAATGTTATTAACAGATATTATTAATATGTTGAATTATGTTTTTAAAACTTGCATGTGTTCATATTGTGACAATGCTGTGTGCGTAGAAAAGAATGAGCGCTATTTCCTCCAGAAGGGGCAGCCTTCTCATTCCTCTCAACGCCGCTCGCTCAACCCGAAATGCCCTTAGGGGCTACGAAAGAGTGAATGACGTCGAAAGCGACCTCTTACAGGAGATGTTGATTTATGAAAAGGAACCACCTTTGCCAGCTGACAGCGACCCGCTTTTGTGGTATAAGATTGGCAGTTCGAAATACCCCCACCTTGCGCAGCTGGCAATGAAGTACCTGAGTGTCCCTGGAACATCAGTGCGGTCGGAGCGCGTCTTCTCAACAGCTGGGCATATAGTGAATAAAAACGCTCTGCTCTGGACCCCGAAAATGTTGATAGACTTGTTTTCCTGTCCAATAATTTGTAATAGAGCCTTATTTGCACGTTTCATCAGTAACGCCCGCATAGCTTAAGTGTCGGTTACGGTCAATAAAAAAAAACACATGGCCTGTTCGCAAGCTAAGTTCATTCAAAGTTTTATTTTGAACGGTTGAATAATTACGTTAAATTATTATCCACACGAACTTCACATTCAGTGTAGGCTAGTAAATTTTTAAGCTTTATTATCAACCTCTTTTCATGGGCTACAATTTTTTTGTTGTTGTTGTGGAATTTATAATCGTAAACACAGCCATGTTAAAGCCTGTAGCTAATGTTGTTCTTTGACGTTATGGCAGTCCACTCTGCTTAATGTTTTTTTTCCCAGAATGTTGCACTCCTGTTTGTCATTGTGCACAAAATAAATCATCAGAAATATTGCTGACTTGTGCGTCTCAAGCGCCCTCTTTACTTTCATCCTAATGCCCGTTAGTTGTCCGTGGATTGGCGTAGGCTATATTTAGCGTTGAAAATGAAAACGTCATTTAAAATCGATTTAGAATCGATTCAATGAACACTTGTGTCTCAAAAATCGAACAGGATTGTTTTTTACAAAAGTGACTGCCCTAATCCCACAGATGCTCGATTGGATTGAGATTTGGGGAATTTGGAGGCCCAGTCAACACCTCAAACTCGCTGTTGTGCTCCTCAAACCATTCCTGAATTTTTTCTTTGTGGCAGCGCATTATCTGCTGAAAGAGCCACAGCCACCAGGGAATACCGTTTCCATGAAAGGGTGTACATGGTCTGCAACAATGTTTAGGTAGGTGGTACGTGTCAAAGTAACATCCACATGGATGGCAGGACTCAAGGTTTCCCAGCAGAACATTGCCCAGAGCATCACTGCCTCCGCCGGCTTGCCTTCTTCCCATAGTGCATCCTGGTGCCATGTGTTCCCCAGGTAAGTGATGCACACACGGCCATCCACGTGATGTAAAAGAAAACATGATTCAGACGACCAGGCCGCTGCCTTCCATTGCTACGTGGTCCAGTTCTGATGGCCACGTGCCACTGTTGGTGCTTTCGGCGGTGGACAGGGGTCAGCATGGGCACTCTGACTGGTCTGCGGCTATGTCGCCCCATACGCAACAGAGATGCGCTGTGTATTCTGACACCTTTCTATCAGAACCAGCATTAACTTCTTGAGCAATTTGAGCTCCAGTGGCTCGTCTGTTTGATCGGACCACATGGGCCAACCTTCACACCCCACGGGCATCAATGTCGCTGGTTCACCACTGTTCCTTCCTGGACCGTGCAGTATTGTGGCGTGTTTAGCCACCTGTTAGCCAGACTATGAAATTCCGATCACAGCGATCTTAGCTGAGCTTATATAATCATTTTTGTTTATGTGTGCATTTCCATAAGTGTGTGAGATAGAGATGTCATCTGGTAGTACTAAGATAAGAGCTGTGTCTGTGGCAGTTTATGCACATTAGAGCATGCTACATATTCTCACCCACTATCTTTATCTTTTTTCTATTAGTCCTCCTCATTATTACTCTGCCCTCCTGTCATGGAAGTGTCTCTCTCTCTCTGTGTATTGTTTGTTCTGTAATTGGATTAGCTTGTAGGGATATCAGAATGGCAGCATATGGGATTTGAATGCTTCCGTGTGCAAAGGAGCGTACAGCTCATGTGTTTTTGAAGTTTGTCTGACTCTTTTGGGATGCGCTTTATGTCAGTAGTATACAGTAGAAATGTTAAATGTGTATAATTAAAGCTCTGTTAGACAGAGAGAAACGTCTGGGTTCAGTGCATGAACTTTCAAAAGCATTGGCGGCACTATGTTGATTACCATTAGAATTTTTTGTGTGTTTTACAACTACACAAGCATTGTAAAATGTGGGGTCAGTAAGGATTTTTTGTATGTTTTTGAAAGAAATCTCTCGCCAAGGCTGCATTTATTTAATCAAAAATACAGTAAAAACAGTGATATTGTGAAATATGATTACAATTTCAAATAATTTGAATATATTTCTGTGATCAAAGCTGAATTTTCAGCATCATTACTCCAGTCTTCAGTGTCACATGATCCTTCAGAAATCTTCAATGATAAAAATAAAGGCCAATTCAAAATATGAATGAGTACTACATCAGTATAGCTCTTTTTATAGCAGATATATCATTGTTGATAGATTAATACGCGATCTGAAATGTTGTTGTGGCAGTCGTTTGGGTGTTTTACATGGTGCTTTTTTGAATGGTTTAGTAACTTATTGGATTGAATACATGAAATTGCACTTTAAGTGTTTCTCTGTCTTGCAATTTAAAGTGACGTGCATTGAACTATTTTAGTCATGGTGGACTGCAGAGGTGTTTAAGTTAGATTCATGTAAAAAATAAATAACCATGGAGGGAGAGATTACAAAGAGAAATGACGTACGTGTGTGTGTGTGTTTTGAAAAGGCCCACGCTGAGAATATTCTTTAATTACACTCTCTGCTGAGAGACTCTGAGTTGCCAGAGAGAAAGACAGAGAAACAGCATGTGTGAGAATGAAGTGAGAGTCTTGACAGAGACCGAAATAGAGACTGGCTGTGTGTAATTAACCCTCACAGGTCTCGCTCTCTACCTGTCGCGCTCTTCTCGTCCTCTACGGTCTCTCTGTCAAGGGGGTTGTGTGGCTGTTCAGGGTCGCTGAGAAACACCACGGCACATATCACCGCACGAGCGTCACAGCTGCTCCTCCTGCCCGACAGATGAACACGGCAGTACACTCTGTCTGTCAAAGACAAGTAGACAACACACTCTTCCAGAAGGAAAAACAAGTGTTTGCAGGACAAAATGTACATCTATACAAACAAATTGTACATAAGTTATTCAAATCTTGCCTTGGAGGGCCAATGCGCTGCAGAGTTTAGCTCCAACCCTGATCAAACTCACCTACCTGGGATTTTCTAATGAACCTGAAGACATTGATTAGCATGTTCAGGTGTGTTTGATTAGGGTTGGAGCTAGGGCTGCGCAATATATCAAAATTATCGAAATATCGCAAATGTACATATTGCAATATGCATATCGCAAGGGTACGCAATATCTGAATGATTTTAATAGGCTACTTCAACTAGGGATGCACCGGTTGAGCGGCCAAAAACCGGAACCGGTTTTCTTTGTATTTTTCTGCCGATTTTTCCGGAAGTGCGCCCGCGTGCACATACGCCTATATTGCAAATCATTGCGAACATGTCACTTGTGTGTTACAAACGGAAACTGGAGAACTGAGGGAAGAGATAAAATACGCTGAAGGGAATGAAGAGCCGCTTTCCTGCGCGAGCTGAAGTTGCGCGAGCTTACTTAATGTTAATTTCAACATTTACTAATACTTTATTAAAATCTTGTTAACATTAGTTAATGCACTGTGAACTAACATGAACAAACCATGAACAGCTGGATTTATATTAACTAACGTTAACAAAGATGAACAAATACAGTAACAAATGTACTGCTCATGGTTCGTTCATGTAAGTTAATACATTAACTAATGTAAACTAATGACCATTATTCTAAAGTGTTACCTTTTATTTTACCTTAAAATTACATTGACTTAATTTGATTTAGAAAGCACCTGCTGTAGCATCTTAGTTTTTTTCGTTGCACTAAACATTATTTGATTTAACATTTTGGAGCAATTATATACTTTGGTTTTATTTAATTTCACTGGTAAAGACTTTTTTTTCTTTACACTGAATTTAAAAACAAATGCTGATTTAAGTAACATCTTTGTTTGGATTGCAGAATATGCAGTTCTTGCCTTTAATTTCACCTTTCAGCCTTTTAATTTCCAATTCAATTTCCCGTTAATTTCAGATTGCGGACTTTTCATTAGCCAAAAGCCAATTTAGCCTGTTAAATACCAAATAAACATCTTGTTCATGTATACTTTCATTCTTTATTGTGTAAAAAAAAAAAAAAAAAAAAAATGAAATCGGTATCGGAATCAGCCAGTTTTCTTGAAAAAAATCGGTATGGGAATCGGCCATGAAAAATCATGATCGGTGCATCACTAACTTCAACATTATGAAAAGTGTACGTTTTAGGTTGACGCATATAGCAGAGAATAGACTGGGCCCACGACTGTTATTTATGTGACTTCCTTGACGTTAAAAAGAGTTATTAAACGCAATAACTTGCAAAAAACAACTCCTTGCAGTCTTGTACTGTCTGACACACACACCGAAATGTGCGCACAAGCCGTTGCTTGTTACACACTCGAACTGTCAAATACACACACAGTTATGTCAAAATGGCTGTCTTGATAAGTATTCATGTAAACACAGTCGGTTATGCTTTAAGTGAAAGATATCAGTTGGGGAAAGAAATAGATTTTACACACTTAAAGCAATATCGAATTGCATATCGAATATCGCATTATTTAACAAGGATATAGCATATCGCATTTTTCTTCAATATCGCACTGCCCTAGTTGGAGCTAAACTCTGCAGCGCACTGGCCCTCCAGGGCACTGGCCCTCCAGGGCAAGATTTCATTGACCCTGATGTACAGCTATACAAAATTTAAAGTCGTAATTCACTGAAAGTCTTCATATAAAAACATTATAAAACCACACATTCAATCATGACATGATTAATGTCAAACCTTTTTTGCTTTTAGGTGCTTGTATGTGTCAAATTTGAGCCAGTGTTTATTGTTGAGCTGTTGTTGTTTGTTGTGTGGTTAGTTATTGAATTACTGCACATCTATAACCCTCAGCCACACACACACCAGCAATTGATGCCATGTGTCTCAGTACAGTGTTTTATGTTCTTTGTCCCCAGCCATCTATAACTATGATGCTCGCAGTGATGAAGAGCTTTCCCTACAGATCGGAGACACTGTACACATCCTGGAGACTTATGAAGGTGAGACACGCGCACAAACACACACCACCTTCTGTTGTAACTAGATGTGACATCGTTAAACATCAATATGAAAGTGGCGAATTATTTTAAAATATTATGTATTATGTTGACTCGTGAAGCTAGACCATTTAAGCCGTTACCAAAAATCTTAAGAAAAACATTGATTTATCAAAAGTTATGTATTTAAATAATGGGAAAAGGTATTTATCAGTAACAACCAACCGAAATTTGGTCCCAAGCCACTGCTGAATGAGTGGTTTACTTAGAAAAAAATCCGAAACCCAGCTATTTTATTGTATTGTATTATTTTATTTATTATTTTAAAATGTATTAATTTTATTTATTTTTATTTTGTGTCATTTGTCTTATTTTCTGTATTTTTATTTAATTTAAAATAAAACAAAATATATTTTATATTTTATTTTATTTATTTTAGTTTTGTGTCATTTGGTGTCTTATTTTGTGTATTTTTACTTAATTTAAAATAAAATATATTTTATATTTTCATTTTTATTTAATTTAATTTTAGTTTTGTCTTTTTATATTTTATTGTCTTTTTATTTTAATGTTTAAATATTTATTTCTAGAAAATCACAATCTTAGTCTAAAATTGTATTTCTGTTTCAGAGTTGCAAACATGAATGGAATAAATCAATATTTAATTTGCCCTTGACATTTTCTGAACTTATTTACCTCTCGCTGATCATTTGCTGAAGAAGAACAACATGTACTTCTACTATTTCGAAGAGTTTCACACACACACTATTTTGTGTCCTTAATCGTGTAAAGTGCTTCCTGTTGTCCACCTATTTCAGTCACATACCTCTCACCATTTTAAGACCTTTACTCACCGATATGTCCTGATCAGATCTTTCCTCTTCCCTCCAGAACAACCGACCTCAATAACACACACTTTAGTCTTGAATGATTTGTTCATAGCTTGCGGACATGCCCGCTGCCTCACTTCATATCTCCAGGAGATTTATGAAACCTGTCTTTTATAATCTCAGAGTATTGTTTTCTGGAGGGACACAGTGGCGTCTCACTGTAATCTAATTGTTGGTATTTTCATCTGACTGCTGTGATATTTCTTGCTCTTCTCAGGATGGTATCGAGGGTATCGGCTGAGGAGAAAATCGAAGAAGGTGAGTGACTGTATGAAAAGCTTCCAGAGTACAATCCGCTTCCATGACGTCAACTTGACTTTTTCCTTTGTTGTTTTTTTTTCTGATGTACTCTTCTGTGTACAGGGTGTGTTTCCGGCTTGTTACATACATCTGAAGGAGGCCACGGTTGAAGGCAGTGGGTCAGTATGTTCATTTCGATTTTCGGGAATGTTCGTATTGTGCTGAATATGGAAAAAAACATTATCAACATCTTAGCAGGCATTAGCTCTCTTCCCAAACTAACTCATTTCGGCCAGATAACAAAACAGCATTGCACGTATCCTTCATGGAGAAGGAAAAACGCGGTATATGTTTCTCAATAGGAGGAATGTTGACTATAAATATGCTTCTACTCAATAGTAGGCTAATAGCGTTTACAGAAAGACACACACAAAAAAAAAACACCTAAGTGAACCAAGACTAAATGTAATATTTTCTTTTTTTGGTTCGGACCAAAAGAACCAAGATAACCGAGCTACAAGTGTGAACACACCCTTAGTCTAATTACAAAATAGATTATTTACCCATAATTTTGAGTGTGTAATGCATATTTAGAGTATTGTCCAATTAATTTATTAGCTTAAAACATTGCGAGCCGTGTGTCTTTTGTGCGTCTTGTGAAGTATAGCTTTGCAGTCACTTGTGAGTCTCTACGGTTGAATTTTATTAAATATTTATATTATATTATATTATATTATATTATATTATATTATATTATATTATATTATATTATATTATATTATATTATATTATATTATATTATATTATATTATATTATATTAATTATATTAATTATATATATATATATGTTATATTAATTATGTTATGCTATTTATTTATTTATTGTTTTATTTTATTTTAATAATTATATAATTTTTTTATTTATAACTATATTTATTAAATTATATTATATTATAAATTATATTTTATTTTAAAATATGTTTTATATTTTATATCATATATTAGTTATATATTAATTATATATTAATATTATATTAAATGTTATATTAATTATATAATTATATTGTATTATATTATATTAAATATGCTATATTAATTGTTATGTATTAATTTGTTTTAGTTTATTTTAATAATTATATTAATTGTTTATTATATATATAATTATATTTATTAAATGCAATTATATTATATTATAAATCATATTTAATTTTAAATATATATAGTTTTTCTTTTTCTTTTATATTTTAAATAATCACATTTTTCCTTTATTTTTGATGGTTATGTTGATCAAATCGTGGCAGTATTCTATGCAAAAATGGCAAACCTCATAGAAAATAAATAGAAAATAAATCAACTCAATTGCTGAATAAGAAACACAATATTAACTTTAACTATTATATTATTTAATGAGAGTCGAGTCGAGTTCAAAGCAGCTTCACAGTGTTAAACTGGAAAATAATGCAACATAATTTTATTCAGCCGTCTAGCCGTTCCGGAGAAAACGGTGATGTCATCAGCTCATTTCAATTATCATACAGTGACAGTGTGGGCTTTAGATCAGTAATTTAGTTTATATGGTTAATTTAGTTTAATAATTAGATTTATTTGGATATTTAGTTGAAAAATGTAGTGTCCCCAACTGAGCACGCCAAGCCAGAGGCAACAGTGGCAAGGAAACCAAAACCCCATCAGGTGACCTAATGGAGAAAAGAACAATTTTCACACATTGGTTTGTACCCTATTCATGTAAAGTGCCATAAACTTTTCTCACCACTTAACCATGTAAGACCCTTACACACAGATGGTTCTTGATCAGATGCTTAGGGTGCTGCTCTCTTTGTAGGCAGCTCACTATGTTACATATTCACATTAAACTTTACACTCCTTTGCTGTATCTGTAGATCATGTTACTTCTGATTAAATCAGCGTTGGTCCCTGAGTCCACCCTCAGCAGTTAACAATGTCATTCCCATAGATGTCTTACTAAAACAAGTTAGCGCTCTAACAGCCCAGTGCCAGCCTAATAAGAGATTTTAGAGTCCAAAATGGATTTTCAAGTGCGTTTCAGGAATATAATACGCATGAGTTAGTGTGTGTGTGTGTGTGTGTGTGTGTGTGTGTGTGTGTGAGTAATTGGAATCGAGAGCAGAGCCCAGCTTAGATTTCATAACAGCTGTTTTGATGACTGATGCTGGTAATTAGTTTTCATTGGGCTGAAGGGATCTGAATGACTCCGGGACCTCAGAAGCCTGTATGAAGCGGGAATCACTGACGTGAATAGAGTGAGATGCAGTTAAACAGCCTATTGTGTCCCACACAAGTGATAATCTTTGAAAAGCTCCTACACTTTATTGTGCTGCCTATGTTTATGCTGTTTTTTTGCACTCTTTTTCTTTTCTGTCTCTCCTTAGACAAAAGGAGACGGTCATTCCTACTGAGCTTCCGCTGGTTCATGAGGTCACGACTACGTTGCGAGAATGGGCGACGATATGGAGGGACCTATATGTGGTAACTCTGCATTTTGGCATTTATCTCGAGACGTGGTATTATATTCCATAAATGGCATGCTTTTCCTCTACACATTTAAAGGGTTACTCCAGCGATTTAGCATTAAGCTTTGTATTTTATGTCTGGAAAAAAGCCTCCGATTACGCAAATATCGTCATTTTGCGTCATCGGAGGCTTTTTTTGGCCAGAGGCTAGAGACTACAGCCAGTAGAAGGAGCTAGTTCCTCATGTTATCAACCCGCCCACAGCGGAGTGATCTCACTGACAGGATGTAAGACACAGACAGCCGCACGGACATTGATAACAGAGCGGTACGGAGCAAAGCGAGTGTTCATAATTAATTCCTATGAAAGTTAAGCTTCCATATGCATGAACTGAAAACGTGCCACACTGGACATGCACTGTGCTGCCGTGAATGAATGCCGGTCGTCTGTGCTCATTTTAGTTTCGGTACAAAACCGTACAATGCAAAACTCACTTAAAGTGTTAGTTCACCCAAAAATGAAAATTCTGTCATTAATTACTCACCCTCATGTCATTCGACACCCGTAAGACCTCCGTTCATCTTCGGAACACAAATGAAGATATTTTAGTTGAAATCTGATGGCTCAGAAAGGCCTCCATTGGCACAATGCACTTTACACTCTCAAGACCCTTAAAAGGTACTAAAGACGTCGTTACAAAGTCCATCTCACTACAGTGGTTCTACAATAACTTTATGGAGTGACGAGAATAGTTTTTGTGCGCAAAAAAACCCCTAAATAACGACTTGTATAGTGATGACGATTTCAAAACACGGCATCATGAAGCTTCGAAGCGTTATGAATCAGTGAGTCGATTCAGCGGTTTGGATCGCCAAATTTCAGCAGTTTTGCGGTTTGACACGCGAGTCCGAATCATGAATCGACTCACTGATTCATAACGCTTCGAAGCTTCATGATGCCGTGTTTTGAAATCGTCATCACTATATAAGTCATTATTTAGGGTTTTTTTGCGCACAAAAACTATTCTCGACGCTTCATAAAGTTATTGTAGAACCACTGTAGTGAGATGGACTTTGTAACGACGTCTTTAGTACCTTTTATGGGTCTTGAGAGTGTAACGTGCATTGTGCCAATGGAGGCCTTTCTGAGCAGATTTCAACTAAAATATCTTCCTTTGTGTTCCGAAGATGAACGGAGGTCTTACGGGTGCCAAACGACATGAGGGTAAGTCATTAATGACAGAATTTAAATTTTTGGGTGAACTAACCCTTTAAAAGGGCGCATTTCGCTTTGAAACCAAATCTTCCGCGATCATCTGGTCTGTCAGCTCCTGAGATCTGACTCCTGCTGTGTTTGTGCTGCGACTCTCATTCGGCTCGTGCTGTATTGAGCAGACACGTTCAGTTTTTCATTGCAACCTAACTGAACTCAATTATTTTATTACTATAAAAATCAAAACGACGGTGGGGTGGTGCCGCGGTGGGCAAGAGCTGTAAGCGGTAGGCGTGACTTGGGAGTGGCCTCGTAGGGCAGCGAAGCATGTGCATTCTGGGAGTTGTTGTCTTTCATCCACATGAGCCAAACATTTTTTTTCTGTCTTTTCTCAGTCTAGAAGGCACCAACTTCAAAAATAATTTCACATTTCTACTACATAAATGACCCAGTTTAAATACACATTCATCTTTCCAGCGGTGAAGTACCCCTTTGAAAGTTAGCATTTTTCCATTACACAAAGAGTGCATAGTAGACGAATTGGGACGCAAAAAATTGACACGGTCAGCATGATGACATCTACTTCATAGTCAGCATTGCATCATGTCAGCTGCATCTCTTCTCCACTAATTACAAATCTTCACCCAAGACCTCATGGGATGCACAATTTAAAATCTTGGCATAATTAGTAGGTCATCTGGGTATTTTTGGCAACTTTTTATGAATATTGTTGGACATCCTTACTCATTTCACATACTGCGCTTTGCATGCTATAGTGTATAATTGTGCTCCACACGGCTCCGGGGGTTAATAAAGGCCTTCTGAAGCGAATCAATGGGTTTGTGTTAGAAGAGTATCCAAATTGAACACGTTATAAAGTAAAAATATAGGCCTGTCGCGATTGGTCGATACAATCGACTGCATCAACGCTGTTAATTAGTCGACGTCAAAAATTGTAGTCGACTGGGTAAGTTGGGTACGATATGAAATTGTATACCGGTACTTTAAAAATGACAGCACTCTAATAAGAGCAGTATTTCTTAATTTGCGTCGATGTGTGACAGCAGGAGTGAGGACGTGTATGTGAGCTTCACTAAACAATGGAAGCAGAACAGTCAAATATATACGTGCAGCTCAGGAAAAGGAACGCAACAGAAAAGTGCTTGAGCGGCTTTCACTCAGACAGATCGCAACACCAGTTTAGCGGATTATTGGGTTTGAATGGTAAAAAATCTGTAAAAATGCAGGTCCTGGCGAGTATTCGGGGAAACGCAGTCAGATATGTCTTTAGTGAACTTATACAGAATTGAATGAGAAATCGGGTGTTACAATGAATTTGGTCCGTGCAGCTCTTAAAGGGCCGGACCTAATATTCTGTGTGAAGCAGGGCAGAAACATGCCGGCTAAGTGAGTTTTTAGGGGTTTTTTAACACAAAAACAATGAATAGTAAGTTCTGTCACATTATTAAATTACTTTTACTGTTTTTGCCATGGTATTGATTCAGTATCGGTATTTTAGTCTGGTATCGAAGTCATAATTTTGGTATCGTGACAACACTATTCTATATAAAAAGTATTTGCTGATATTCTCTTTTTTTATGATGTTGGTTTACAAATGTGCACCTTTTTACATTGTTACTCTTTTAGCTTTACATTTTGTCAAGGGCTTGTTTACATTTATACTTTTTTATAGTACACTACGGAAGGCCAACGTTGCAAGTTAAATTAAATGTTTTTAAGTAAAATTGTTGAAAATGATTGTAATAAATTAGTTGATAGATTAGAATAGTCGTTAGTGGCAGCCCTAAAAAATATCTAGTTTCCGGTGGACCACCTTCCATAATTCAACGCGACGATGATGTTGGATATTTTTCTTAAAAAAACCCATCGATTCACTTTAGAAGGCCTTTATTAGCCAAGTGGAGCACTTTTATAATGGATGGATGCACTTTTTGGGCTTCAAATTTTGGGCTGCCATTATAAAGCTTGGATTAGCCAGGATATTTTTTTAATATAACTCCAATTGTATCCGTCTGAATGAAGAATGTCATATACACCTATAGGATGGCTTGAGGGTGAGTAAATCATGGGCTAATTTTCATTATTGGGTGAACTATCCCCTTAATGACACAACCAGCATTTTGATGACAACACGTCACTGTTCATAGAGCAAGCATTCATCTGTTGTGACACTGCAACATTGCAATCTTCTCAAATAAATCTGATCACCTTCGCCTCGGGCGTGATGTTGAAAAGCTCTGACATGATGTACAAATAAAAGTTTGCTTTTAACATTTTCCAAAAAGAGTCTCATTGACAGTTTGTAAACTCTTTTAATTGCATAATTAAGCACTATAACACTCCAGGGCTCTTTGTCTGCAGCGATTAGGAGCCTCACGCCTTTACATGTGCTTAAACAAATTAATTAACATGCATTGCAGGGTTTTAAACAGACTTAGTGTTTCCAACAGGGCGACAAGCGTGAGATGTTCAACACGGTCCGAGACATGATCTACGACTTGATCGAGTGGCGCTCCCAGATCCTGTCCGGCACGCTCCCGCAGGATGAGATGTCGGAGCTCAAACAGAAAGTCACCTCCAAGATGGACTACGGGAACAAGTATGAACACACACACACACAAATGCACACACAAACGCAAGCTGCTGACTCATTCTGATTGGGTTATGTTAGAACAGGGAGCGCATGAGCTGGAAGTCACGACTGCAGTCCGTTACATAAAATCTGACTTTTAATGAGCGTTGTATTGCTCTTCGTTTTTATTCAGGGTCTGTTTTTGCTTTGAAGGGTCACTGTGAAAGATTTACAGGCTTCGGATGTTTTATCCGCTCTCATTTTGGTAAAAAAAAAAAAGATTCTTAATCAGTTTGCTGTTGCTTATACTTGAGTTTAGGATCCCTTAACTTTAAGTGTTAATTGTTGATGCTGTCTGATGATTTTTGCCTGTTAAACATTGAAACATGCAAAAAAACTGAAGGGTCGTTGAGTGTCCACATTTTTTGCAATATCCTCCTGAAACCCAGTTTTTTCCTTTGTATACGATATTTATATTTTAGCAAATTTCCCTGACAAAATACATGTCACAGTTTAAGTATGCAGAGATACCTAATGTTTGGAGGTGTAACCATGAAAACTACCTCTCATTGGTCTTTAAAAATGACTGAATGATCAAATTAAGCATTCTTATGGAAAATGATAATATTATGTGGTTATTTAAATTTGACTGATTTTCAAATTGTTTGTCAGAAATGTTATGACGTTTCAAATGAGAATATAACTTTGTTATGAAACAGGGCATTGATTTCATACATAACCTCTTTAGAGGACACCAGGACAAACATCATGGCATATCAGATATTTTGGATACACAAGTGAATGGGGAAATAAATCATGTGTCAATAGTTTAATGAAATACGAGACATTCTTATGAAGTTACTCCCATTATTACACGTCTTTTTTCATTACATGTTGCCTCAAGAACACATTAATATGCTAATTAGATACAGTGAATAGATGCATTGCATAGAATGGGAATTGGATTTATGTCCTTGTTTACACACACATTGCATAAAGAAAAATGGTTTATAAAATAATTTTGTTATATCTTTCATAACATAGTTGTGAATACTTTTATATAAAGTTTGGATAAAAAAAGCTTAACCTGAAAATTGATTGGTGAATGACATTTCTTTTCACTAAATGATTTCGTGTCTTTTAATTTTCTTAATAAATGGGTCCTGGTAACCTCTACAGAGGATATAGCATAACATAGGGATAAAAACATATCTTTTTCAAAAATGTCTTTACATTGGATAAGAAATACATATAAAATAAAAAATAAAAAAAATCACACACACACGCACACATTCTGGTTCTCAGGAGGATATGGTAGTAAGCTTATAAGGATTATTTATAAGCTTAAGGATATGGTACAGACCAGAGTATTTATGATAATGATGATAAATTAAAATATTTTGCACACAAATGCTAGTTTGCCATATCAAGAAGCATAACGGACTGTTTTTGTACCTGAAAGCGGATGACACCAGAAGCCACGCACATTCATATCCCGCTCTTATGTTAAAAATAATGTGGATACACCCAAAACATCCTAGCAACACCCTGGCAACCACCTTCCACACTTGGTTTTGAGTTTTACATGGGCAAGTGTTTTTAGAAAGAGAAAAAAGAAGTTTGTTTGAGCATTCCGACCACCACTACACAATGTCATTGGATCAACCAATGGCTTGAGTTTTGGGGCGGGGCTATCTGTTCAGCTGACCAATGGAAGACAGGGAAAGAATGTTTTTGCAATTCCATTTGGTTATTCTACCGGTGCAGACTTTTTTTTCCTGTTCATTAAACACATTCAAGGCCATGTAATGACAGCGACGTGTTTATTTTACTTCTAGTGTTTTTTGTGCTCCTGTTAACTTTAGCGTTTAGCTGAAGGAGGAAGCAAGTGGACAGATGACATGATAGATCTGCTCTGGTCAAAAAGTCACTAGTAACACACACATGCTCAACTCTCAGTTCTCAGTTCAAGTCTCTGTCTTTCTCAATTTAATCGGGTGAAAGGTCTTTATTTTTACATAAAGATTGCATAAAGATGACAATCCTCATATTTCTTGAAAATCGACGTCATTTATTTTTCTGTTACAAACTCAATTTACATATTTCCAGTGCCATTTAGCAGATGATTTCATCCACATTGGTATAACTTCGTCTCTTACAACCAAGTCTGTTTTAAAATGTTTCTTACAGTGTTTTCTGTGTGCTTGGCAGGTATTTAGACCTGGATCTGGTGGTGAGAGATAAAGATGGGAATATTCTGGATCCTGACCTCACCAGCACTGTCAATCTGTTCCGAGCACATGAAGCCGCGTCCATGCAGATTGAAGCTCGCATCCAAGAGGAAAAGGTAAGCAATATTAGACTGTTTTCATCCTTTATGGCACAATAGAAACATGCTGTTTTTTTAAATCTGTGGTTTATTTTAGATTGATGTATTTGAATGTGTTTGTTCAATGTTTTGTATTGTGAAGGCCTGAGAGCTGATATTACACTCGCATCAGCTCCTCGTTTTGCAGTTATTTTGGCCATCACCACCCGCTGTGATGTTTAATGAACACCTTTAATTATAACTGTTACTTCACATTTATATGTAGGTGTGACTACTTTGTCAAAAACAACCACTAAACCACATAGAAAAGTCCCTGACCGCAGCTCTCAAACACCATCACTGACGTGTGAGAGTTTACATGGGAACAGAGAGTGTGAGAGCAAACCATCTCACTTCCCTTCTTGCTATAGGGCTCGATGTAACACATGGCTGGGTGATATAGCTTGGTGAAAAAAAAAAAGTCTCACTATTTTGTGCTCTTTTGACAAGATATTTTTTCCAATCAGAGGACAATGTTCACAATGTTTAATGCAAGATTATTGCTTAAAGCTGCAATATGTAAAACATTTTCAGTAAAATATCCAAAAACCACTAGGCCAGTGTTATATATTTTAGTACTTACAATATCCCAAATGTTTCCAACTATTTGTAAATTGTGAGAAAATTGCTATTTTAACCAAGGAACCGGGACGTGTGAGGGAGTCGCCTGTCGATGGCGTCATATCAGCGTTACCCTCGGTTTCCTGTTTTATTCTGCAGAAACGCTTTAATCTCACTGCAGTGTGAACAAGTGTCATAGCAGTCGCAGAGCCAACACACAGAGTAACGTCATTTTCAACACACTCATTTCTGTATCTAATATGATAAACAGATGTTCACAATGTTTAATGCAAGATTATTGCATTATTTAATTATTAAAAATAATTAATCTCTCTCTCTCGCTCTCGCTCTCGCTCTCGCTCTCGCTCTCGCTCTCGCTCTCGCTCTCGCTCTCAAATAATTAAATGTTTTATCTTTACTTTTTTATTTCTTATATGTATGTTATAGGCCCGGTTTCACAGACAGGGCTTAGACTAAGCCAGGATTAGGCCTTAGTTCAATTAGGACATTTAAGCAACTTTTATAAACGTGCCCAAGAAAAAAACATTGCTGGTGTGCATCTTGAGACAAAACAATGCCACTGACATATTTTAAGATTTGTCAGTGCAAGATTCTTTCAGTTAAAATAGCTCAAACATGCATTTTAGTCTAGGATTAGCTTAAGCATTGTCTGTGAAACCGGGGGATAATGTCTTAAGATTAAGATTGTTTTAAGTTCACTTCAATTAAAAGTTGTTTTTTAAAGCCCGTTTTAAATGATGGATTTATATGGCTATGAGTAATGGCTAAAATTGAGAAAAAAATCAATTTAATAGAGAAACAGTCAGTAGCAGACAGTATTGGTATCGATGATAATGGCCTTCAGCACTTAGTAAAAAGATGCCATTAAACAAATATTTAAAATAAACAGTCTTTGGAGATTCAGTATGAAATTATTACAATAATAATAAAAATATATGCATATAATATAATATAATTATATTAATTATATTATATTCATATGCTAATATATTCTTCTTTCATATAATAATATATTCTTTAATATATTACAGAAAAATTTGCAATTAATTAGTAATTGTTATGACAGCACTAATATATAATCAACACATATTTATTATTTATTTAATATTAATATATTATGTATTATGTATTTTTTATTTTTACTTTTTTTTATATATTTTTTTTATTAATTAATTGATTAATGAATTAATTTTTTCATTATTATTATTATTTTTTTGTTGTTGTTGCAGTGTTTAAGGCGAGACACGGCAGATGAAAACATTGTTTTTTCATGCAATGGTCAATTTTGAGATTTTGGGCCAGTTTGCTCCCTTAACATGTAAGCTATCATGTCAAAATAAAAAAATGTCAACATTACACATTAAGGTGGTTATTTAATTATATTTTGTCACCGTGCGCCTTTAGATTTCTACCCGAAGTTATTCATCCAAAGTTATTCTAGCGCGAGCTCCCGTGCCGTCTCCATTCACAGAAACATGTCATGCCTGGTGTCACTGTAAAGCTCTCAGTCTCACACACAGCACTGTCTAATCCAAAAAATGGGCATTAAACAACAACCGATTAGACGACGAAACCCCGTCAGAATTAGATTCAAATAGTTATAGATGGACATATACAACAAACAGGGACAGTTCGTCTGCAGTTTTTGTGACTGGTGTTGTGTGTTTGTTAAGGTAGTTCTCTAATAGCTATTGCTATTAATAATTTAATAATTTATAAATTTCCACGTGTTTTAAATATTATAAACTACTGATATTAATGAACTGAATATATATATATATATATATTGTTTGTAGGTTGGAGGTTTTATAGAAATGTATGCAGTTATACAGTATAAAACTTTAAAGGCCGTTTTCTCAAAATGAGTTTTTTTCTCACACTCAGAGTCAGATATATCCACTTCAGTAGCACCTACAAGCACCAACTTTTGCAGTCTTATACTGAACTATATTCTGAAGGCTTTTATAGAGGGATTTGTTCATATATCATTCCTATCCTGAGTTATAGGTCCTTTAACTCCAAAAAACATGGTGAAAATGAATTTTTTTAAGGCTATTGTCAGTAATCTCTAATTTACTAAAGCACAAAATAAGATATCAAGAATCCCCTCTGTAAAAGTTCTCTCCTTTAATATGTCAACAAATAGAACCAAGAATTTTAAACATGGTCCTTTCCAAGTATGCAAATGAGCATATATTTAAGTATATAAGGCCTCATTTGCATATTAAAACATTAATTTACACAAAACTTGTAATACATTTTTCTCTTATGTTTATGCCAGTAATAAACCAGAGAAGTTTCACAGTGATATCTTGTAATTAAAAAAAATTCCCTATTCACCCGTAGTGTCTCGCCTTAAGAAACCCAATGGTCAAATGCTCAATAAGATCAGCAAAATATCTATGATGGTCCTTAAAGCTGCAATATGTAAAACATTTTCAGTAAAATATCCAAAAACCACTAGGCCAGTGTTATATATTTTAGTACTTACAATATCCCAAATGTTTCCAACTATTTGTAAATCGTGAGAAAATTGCTATTTTAACCAAGGAACCGGGACGTGTGAGGGAGTCGCCTGTCAATGGCGTCATATCTGCGTTCCCCTCGGTTTCCTGTTTTATTCTGCAGAAACGCTTTAATCTCACTGCAGTGTGAACAAGTGTCATAGCAGCCGCCGAGCGAACGCAGAGAGTAATGTCATTTTCAACACACTCAGATGTGTCTAATATGATAAACAGAGCTGTGTTACCTCATACTCATGACCGGAAAAGCGGAAATGGCGCCGGCGACTGTGTCATAATAAAAGTCCCGTTGCTCGCGAGGCGTGTGTTGCGTTCATCTTATTAACAATCGCTCCAGCGGGCTTGCTCAGCTCCACAACACTCGCTCCTGCTTCTGCTTCATACTACAGTAAAGTTAATAATCACATCCATGAACATGATTTCTGCCCGAGTCCTATCCCGATTCTTTTCCACCGGCTGTGAGGTGCAGACCACATGTCCCAAGATTCTGCGCTCAAACTTGGCGTCATCAAACTACGCCTTTGTTTTGAATAGGCGACCTCTAGCGGACGGAAAAGTTACATAGTGCAGCTTTAATTTATATTGTCAGCAAAACCATTGCAATCATATTGTGGATATTTGATATCGCTCAGCCCCAGTGTTACAAGAGTCAGAGCTACTTTTCAACTGAAGTGTATACATCTTCACACATACTTATGGACAGTCTATGAGGTTAAGAGCTCCGTTTGACCTGTGTGTTCTCACAATGCCTCTCTAATGACTGTAGAACCACTGTAGTGCTTTAACGTGAGTCACCGGGAGTGTTATTCACTGAGTACAGGCTTCCCTTGAGCCACGGGTTTTCATTTAAGATCCGAATATGTTGAAGGAGCTGTTCGCCCAAAGCTGAAAATGGTCATTTACTCACACTCGTGTTATTCCAAACCTGTATGACGAGGTGACATTTTGAGAGCACATCAGCACTGGTGACCCTACCCAGATGTTCACGGTCCTTGAGTCTTATCAGATTGCATAAGTTATGTAGGGCACGTTTCCACCTGATGACTTCATGTGCTATCTGATTTGTTAAAGCAATTCCATTTACACATAACCGCATAAATGTGTCTGCGCAAACCTAATACATTATCCGAGTTCATGACGTCATTGTAAGCAAAAGATATGAGCTGCATTTTATTTATCATCAGCTAATTTCAAGATCAAAGGCATTAGGAGAGAGAGCGTCATCAGCACTGGTAAGATCATTAGTCTCACTACTTTTTAATGAAGATTATTATGTTTTGAGCGTCTGCGACTCCCTTTCAGTTTCATTCGCGGCAGTTTGCGCGTTGGCTAGATACTCATCTGTCATATCTGGCTGTAACATGTCATATAACCTAATCAAATTTACATACGTGGTTTCAACGAACAGATGCATTTACACTTATCCAGTTTTGCTTGTAATGCGTCTCAGACCAACTCCTGAAGTGGTTTGAGTGATCGGATTTAAAGCCGTCTCGAAAGAGTTTCGGAGGGCGTTTACATCTGGTCTTTTCCAGAGAAAACGCATGAAGTGACCAGGTGTAAAAAGGCCCGTAAATTCTTTGAGACTGACATTGATTAACACCTGTGCAATTAGTCTTGCTGACTTTGACTCAAGCACATTTGAAAGATTAATTACCATATTGCTTTGTATGCATTTGTTTATTTTTCACTCTCAGAAGCAGAACATGGATTTGAGCAGGCAGGCGAAGTTTGCCTCCACACCCTCGTTTGGCTTGTTCGTCACGCTCAAGAATGTCGTGTGCAAGATCGGAGAAGATGCAGAAGTGCTGATGTCACTATATGATCCGATTGAGTCCAAGTTTATCAGGTCAGTGCACACATGGACTCAAATGCTCAGGCTTGCTTGCATGAAAAGCCATGCCCGTCCTAAACATAGCTGTCAAATGGTACTTTGTTCAATTTTGTACATTATTTTGAACAATTATAGCTTTCATTATTATGTTTCTACTATAGTTAATTATAAATCATTATATTAGTGTTGTTATTTATACATCTTTTTTTTATATTGTCTAATTCATAATTTTAATCATTTGACAATAGCCTCAACCTCATTTGGGAGTGACCAGTAACCATGACGTTTCACATCCTCAGTAGTAAATCAACCACAGTGTTTGTGCCATACACACAATTCTCATTGGTTTGTGTCAGCAGTGAATGATCATTTTATTAGGGGCCAAGCACTGAAGGTGCATAGGCACCTATTTTGTCCTTTGGCGTTCCTATTCTTCCGTTTCTTCTTCTTCTCCTTCCTCTCTGGAACCGGCCCATAGAACCGCTTGTGAGAAAGTTATGAAATTTGGCACACAGATAGAGGACAGTTTGACCTGTCACCATAGCAAATTTGGAGTCTCTAACTCAATCCCTCTAGCGCCACCAACTGTACAAAATTTTGCAACTGTCCATTTTAATTTTTTATCTCCTCCAAGGGCATAGGTCTGATTTTCACGAAACTTTAACCAGATCATCTTTAGGCCATGCAGACAAAACTTAAGGAATTCAAGTTGACTCGTCAAATTCTTCCCGAATAACGTGCAAACGAATTAGACGAAGAGCGTGCCAAAATGAGCTTGAGGCTATATCTTCGCAACGCGTTAGTTTATTCGGATCAAACTTGGTGTGTGTTATGACAACCATGACCTGAGTCTACCTACCTGTGTGACCTAGTGGTCAGGAGATTTTTTTTATTGTTGCTTTTTTGCTTATAACTTCTGAACGGTTTGGCCAAAACTTGATATCTTTAGATTTGGCGCATCATCCCGAGTCATACGAGACCCAATTTTCCCATATCGGCCATTTTGGGCATCGGGCCAATTTGAATTTCGCCAAAACGCACAAACGCTTTAGAGTATCTTTATGAAACTGTGTGTGTCTTCGGCACCATGCCCTGACAATACTCAGTTTCAGGCAGGCGAAAGTTCTAAAACTGCTAATAACTATTCAATTAGCCTATTGTAATGAAGCTTAATAGATTAATTGGGTCATGCTGAGAACATCGATACCAATATAGATTTTCTTTAAAAAACGACTTTCTTACTCCTACTACATATTTGTCTGATTTTCACCGAATTTGAGTCATCTTCAGACTGTACCGACAAAAAGTTATGGATTTTGTTTTGATAGATGAAACCGTTTTCTTATAGCACCGCAACAAATTTAAGGCATGATGCCAAAATGACACTGAGTCTCCTGTATCACCTGTATCTCTGCAATGCTTTGACATGTTGACACCAAACTTTGCATGTGTCATTGTCACCTCACTCTGACCACAACATATCAGTTTGGCCACAGTGCCACCTATTGATCAAAATTGTTGAACCATTAAATAAATTTGCTAGTGACTGTATGTATGATTTTTCAACCATTTTGCCTAAAATCCTCTTAATGTCTTTAAAGGGGGTGGGGGGGTCTAATGCTATTTCGTGCATTCTGACTTATTTACACTGTTAAAGAGTTGGATGCTCATGCTAAACATGACCAAAATAAAAATTAGTTGGACGTATGACGTATTTCTGTGCCAAATCTACTCCATCAGGATTCGAACAAGTTTCGGAAAGTTTTTTTTTGAGTATGGACATGTATTACATCAAAATCGATGGAATTCCTTGTATGGGCACTTCTCCAAGAATTGCGAGAGCGCGCCCATCAACGAGCTTCATTCGGGTTATGGGAGCCATCAGCAGTGCTTTGTTTTTAGACCACAACATCAACAATGTCACTAAAGAAGTGTGTTTCTGGCTGTGAGGGAAAGATAACCTTGTTCAGCTTCCCAAATAACCCAGCGTTAAGGAAACGGTGAATGCAGTTTGTTTTTCCGGAGCAGAAATTAGTTCTGCAAGTGTGTTTGTTTGTTCGCAGTCATGAGTCAAAACCACAGGCGGTGAGTGAAACTGCACGTATAGTGAATCAAAAGTTATCCAGGGAGGGATAATGCCACGAATGTATTGTGTGTGTGTGTGTGTGTGTGTGTGTGTGTCTCTCTCTTTAGCTCCACCCACTGCACTCCTCCACGAGTTCGGCTGTTTTCAGAAAGAGTCGATACAGCTTATCTGTCTTTTATAAATATAATAAAACTAAAGACTTTTTTGAGATATGAAGGATGCAATACTACTCTATATGAACATGAGATTGGCCGAAACTGTGTGTTACCCCCTCATTAATTGCTCATTGTTGCAGGTGGTCTGATGCTCCAGTCATGTTGGCATGACTTATTGTGTTGTTGTGCTTGGCCCTGATAATTTCTGCTTGCAGCTATATTTATAATTGAGTGTGTCCACAGAGAAAGACATTTACATTTGCATTTAGCAAATGCTTTTTTTTTATCCAAAGCATCTTGCATGCATTAAAAATGTGGCATCAATCCTATGATCTTGACATTGCTACTGAGCTGTAGGGGAAAAAAGTGTGTAGTAAAAGTAATGCCATTCATATCTGTCACTTTTGTTTCTACATTTTTCTTGCAGTGAAAACTATCTTGTACGCTGGTCCAGCTCGGGTTTGGCGAAAGACATCGATCAGCTGCATAACCTGCGTGCTGTATTCACGGTACGTATTATTTTGAGCTTTACTCTTGACCCATTTTATTCAAGGTTATTGTGGAGAGATGGAGAGATGGAGAAATGGTATTGGGATGTGATGCTGACCGGATTGAAAGCTGCATCGTCCACATGAGCACCATGGCTCATTGATAAGTACCTTCTAATGCAGCGTCTGAAATGGAAATGTAGCGATATAAATGGCTGATTTGAAAAGCTCGACATGGGCTTGAACTCAGTAATTGCTCATTGATGGGCATGACACTGAACAAATCCAGGTTAAGCTGTCTTTTTGACCACGGTAGCTGGTTTCTGTGGACTCAAAATTACATTTTTATCAGTACTTTCTCTAGGCTGACGTCGTCATACTCAGATTCTAGTCAGAATATGAGTCTGATACTGCTCCGTTGGGCTGTGATTATGGTCAAGTCAAGTCAACTTTATTTATATAGCGCTTTTAACAATGCAGATTGTTTCAAAGCAGCTTTACAGTGTTAAACTGGAAAATAATGCAGCATAATTTTATTCAGCCGTATAGCCATTCTGGAGAAAACGCTGATGTCATCAGTTCATTTCAATTATCATACAGTGACAGTGTGGGCTTTAGATCAATAATTCGATCAGTAATTTAGTTTATATGGTTAATTTCGTTTATTAATTAGATTTATTTCGATGTTTAGTTGAAAAATGTAGTGTCCCCAACTGAGCACGCCAAGCCAGAGGCAACAGGACACCAAAAGGACACCAAAACCCCATCAGGTGACCTAATGGAGAAAAATAAACCTTGGGAGAAACCAGGCTCAGTCGGGGTGCCAGTTCTCCTCTGGCCAATTAACAAACAGCGTATTATTATTATTATTATTATTATTATTATTATTATTCTGGCAGTTTTACAGCTCGGAGGTCATAATAGATCAGAATATTCGAGGGACCGGGGGCAACATGCTGGAGACGGGTTTATTGAGGATGATGTTGATTAAATAATTATTAAAGTGCAATATTCGAATGATCGGAGGCAACACGCTAGAGACGGGTTTATTGAGGATGACATATCGATTTAAGTATTATTTAATTGTAATATTCGAACAATTGGAGTCAACACGCCGGAGTACAATGAATAATAAACTGTACAATGAATAAAACGGTAAAGACCTCTTCATACCAAAATTGAAATAATAAGCCCCAGGCTGAGGTAAAAATGCAAATTGACACATGAACAGTAGAGGGCGCAGCTCTGCTGTGCTGCCATTCTGGATAATGGTAGAATAGGATGCAGGAGAAAAAAGTTTTACCAATAAAAACAAAAAATCTAGTAATTTACATCATCAAAGGTCAGCAGCAAGACATTGGTCAATTAAATATAAAGGTAGATTATGCATAAAAATAGTTGTTTTATTTAACATTTAATTATTGGAGGTTTGCATAGTACTCTGAATTTGCATTTGACTGATTTTATTCATTTTATTCATGGTGTGTGTTTCAACCGAACCAGGAAAGACCTGCAACCAGTGTTGGGGGTTACGCATTACAAGTAACTTGAGTTACGTAATAATATTACTTTTTCCAAGAAACCAGTAAAGTAACGCAGTACTTTTCAAATTTACAACAAAATATCTGAGTTACTTTTTCACATTCATTTGACTGACAGCTCTCCTGCCCCCATGTTGAGAAAAAATAAGTGCAGAGGCGTGTGTGTGAACATGATGGTTATTGTAGTTCCAGACTAAATGTGAGCATTTATTTATCTCACTTGCACAATAAAGATTCTGTACTCCTCAAAATGTATAAAATCAGTCAAATGCAAATTCAGAATACTATGCAAACCTCCAATAATTAAATGTTAAATAAAACAACTATTTCTATGCATAATCTACCTTCATATTTAATTGACCAATGTCTTGCTGCTGACCTTTGATGATGAAAATTACTAGATTTTTTTGTTTTTATTGTTAAAACTTTTTTCTCCTGCATCCTATTCTACCATTATCCAGAGCTGCGCATTTTTACCTCAGGCTTATTATTTCAATTTTGGTATGAAGAGGTCTTTTCCATTTCACAAAAATATAACTTTTTTTTGTTATAAAAACAAAACAAAAACAAGCCCAGCCCAGGTGAGAAAAAGTAACGCAAAAGTAACGTAACGCATTACTTTTCTTAAAAAGTAACTTAATAACTCAATTAGTTACTTTTTAAGGGAGTAACGCAATATTGTAATGCATTACTTTTCAAAGTAACTTTCCCCAACACTGCCTGCAACCAATCAGAGCAATGCATAGTTGTCAACAGATCTCAACTGCACGCAAGCTGGAAGAAGTAGAAGAACTAAAAATGTCACTTTTATTCATTGTACATTTTTAATATATTGCACAAATGTTTTATTTTTTTATTTAAGTAAACAATATTTACATTACATTTATAGTTAACAGTAACGCTGTCTTCTAAAGATGCATGCAATTCTGTAATGTGGTTATATGATAATGCGGTGTTTTTAGTTGGCATCCCCATCTAGGTGGTGGCCTAACCTGGCTTTAGAACAACGCTAATTTGGGGTATGTGGGCAAACCACTAGGCCACACGTGAAACCCTTCACATGCATGACCTAATTGTTTGGTTTGAACAATCAAATGTGTGCTCCTGTGCCGATGCGCTGCTTCATTACCTGGAAACATCGTCATGTAAATGGCTCTGTTACGGCTTGATTCCATTCGTCTGTTCCCGTCTCTTGCATTGTTCCTTAATGAGTAATCACGGTATTATTGGGTGACACTTTAATTTGTGTTCATCAGTCGTGTTGTAGAATTGGTAATTAAAGTGTTGGAGAAAGCGGCATCATCATTAACGCCGTAAAGGGTAATGAGCTAACGGTCATTAGAGGAGCGGATAAGGAAGCTCACTGGAGACGCTGCCTGGCTTGCATTGTTGCACATATTGTGTGCGTCCATGTACATGTGTTGGCATCTGC